>BPLR01012849.1:0-81170 GCA_021605095.1 Caerostris extrusa | reverse complement strand
TTCACTACAGAAAGACAAAATGTGCTGGAAAAAAGGCTTGCTACATCCACCTGTTATTGAAGTGATATTCTTTATGTGGTTTATTCTAAGACACAGGACAAGTAGAGAGTGGAGATACACCCAAGCTCTTCCTCAATTTTCCATCCTTTACAATCGGGAAGAGGATTAAGGTCTTTGAAATCTAGAGTGCTGCAGGGTTATTTAAATATCTCTCCAGCAAGCCTTGGGACAAAGGACCTTCTCTGAATCCGTTTTCATTGTAGTTACAATATTTAAGCAACATGGAATAACACAATCGTCGTCTATTTTCAATAACTGTTATTCCATTCTCTTTACATTCGAATAACAACAAATGGAACTCTAAATATTTAATCCTATTATTCAGGAGATATTTTTTTCAAAGATATAGCGCAAAAGAGACTTTATCGCAATAGATATTTATATATTTGACTTTTCTCAGGTTAAATTGGATTAATAGCTTGACTTTTAAAGTGTGATAGATGAGAACTACAAAAAGAGTGAAAACAAAATTTTCTTTTTTGGTTTCTGGAAAGAAATTCACTATACCTTGCTATATTGGGTTGGGAAGAATAAAATTTGTAGTTAATAATATTATGAACTTTAAAAGCTTATTACTTTACATTGACTTAATAGTTTACGGTTCTGGTTTTATTTTATTTTATTTTTTAAGAATTACACATCTCGAAAATTAAAGAAATCATTGTAAGATGTAAAAATATTCAAAACGTTTTAAAAATTAATTTTGTTAACAATGGAACTGTTAGAAATTCTCATTATTATGAAGTATCAGTTTACGTGGAACTATAGCATCGCAGAACGCTCGAAACATTAATAGTGTATTTGGCTCCAGTGTTGCCACCGGCACTATCAAATTAGTTCGCCATATTTTGTACAGGTGTGCGTATTTTAAGATTTCTAAATGAGTTTCATTCGATTCCTGGAATCTAACGTCAGTAATGCCGGACTAAGGTCACCTTGAAATTCTGACCTATTTCAGAGTCCTATGAATTTATCGTTGGAGTTCAGTGTTAGCAAACAAACTAATAATCGTTCATTTAACTCAAGGGGTAAAGTGAAAAAAAAAGCTAGATAAGTGGATTTGCATGAACTGGAATTGGTCAGTTTGAGTGTTTGAAAAGATGTATAATCAAAACATACTTTCCCAAATCATAATATGCATGAAAAGTAGCTGATGATGAGTGTTTGCGTCTAGCATAGTGATCCATTACATGATTTTATGAAATCTGGTTTAACAATCACAGCAAGAAATATACTTCAACTGATTTGATAAAATGATGTAAACGTAAAGCAAAACAACCCGTGATTGGTCAACTGATCGACTCCTATTTTATTTCATGATGAAGCTAGATCACACACTGCACAAATGACTGTAGCAAAATTACAGGGTTATAGTTTGCAACTTCTTCATCATCCTCATACTTCCACAGATCTAGCCAACATGACTGCCATTTTTCTTCCTCAAATTGGACAATTTTTAATTGGGGAAGCAATTTATTTTCGACCATGCTATAAAATTGGCCTTCTTAGAAATTCATTCATTCACTATACCATCGTTTGTCATTTTAGACCATCAGCCTGAACAACAGCCTGACCCTTAAATGGTAAAAGTGTATAGGAGCAATTTGATACACTTTGATGAATAAAAATACACTTTCTTATGACTGTAAGTTATCAACCAGTTTGCTTTTTCCTGCAAATTTTACCCTTGACGACCCGATATACTGTCTATGGGGCTCTCTTTAATAACATCAGCTCTATCCCAATGAATAAAAATTTTGAAATCTAGATTTTATTTTCTATACTATATTGAAACTCAATCCTTGTCACTAGTAAAATGCCACCAATGAAGACCTGGATTGCATTTTATTGACTCGTATGATAAAAGGTATTTTTTTTTTTGTAAAGATTTCATGACGTTTTTGTATTATTTGTTTTGTTTACTAACTAAAATAAAAATCATTTTTTAATAAGGAAACATAAGAACTCCGTATCATACCTTGTAGTATATTATGTAAAACAAAAAAATCATCATAATTCATCAATCTACTCAATTTTTCTTTTCCATTGAATTAAATTTATTTTTCACCTTGGTGTGTAATCAAAAATTCAAATATCAAATTCTTTTTTAAGTATATATATAGATAACATAAAACTAAATTATACCCAAATTTTTAATTTAAATTCATAATTTTAAAAAATTGCTTATATAAAAAATATATTTTTCAGCAACATTTCCTTGATATATTTTGAAAATAATAATTCAAATGTTAGATTTTTGTGTGACTATACTTTAAATGCATATTTTAGTTCAATTCAATTTTCATTTGAAATCTTCTTTATTTTTTCTAGTGCGTTACGCAAATACGATGAATTAAATATTACAAATTGTAATTTTTTTATAGACTCTATGTTTTAATACAATAACAAAAGTTTAAAAGAAAATTGAAATAATATATAATACTGAGATTAAGATACTATAATTCATTGATTGACGAATTGAGAATAAAATTGTGCTATTATAATGGGTAAAAAGCGTAAATTTTTCTCTTAAAATATTTATCAATGAAATTTCACTCTTATTGAAAATTTGTTTCTAATAAAGTTAATCAAGTTAAGATGATCTGATGTGGTAAATTTGAATCACCTTGTTACCCCCGCATACATTCTTCTTCAATTGGCACAACAGCTCCATGGTGGGCCAAGTCCAGTCTACCTATTAGCAGATTCGAAACATAAGATGTTTTTCACTTTGCGGGGTAGGGTTACTACGTCCAACGCTCTACAGTCATATTAGACCAACACCTACGGTTTAAAGTAGATTCTGAACCACTAAAAGCATCCATGGGCCCGCCTGGACACGCAAATCGCAAGCCTGTGGCACCTAGTACCAGAGTGCTAGACACATACTTTAGTTCAACGAAATCTGTTTCTAAACACATGATTTTTGACAGTAGATAAATATAAATTCAATTTTAAAAACAATGTTTTTACATTATCTCTTATGTTACAATATTTAATTCTAAGTAAGAAACAAAAAGTTTCACTTTAAAAATATCATTAATAGTTAATAAAAAGAAATTACTTTTATTTTTTTATATAAATTTAATTTTGTAGAATAATTTATAATATTTTATACATATTTTATTCAGAACAAGAAACATAATTTTTTATTTCAGAAATCCGATCACTAATTTATATTTAATTACATATGCAATATTCACTTTTCTTCCCGCCTATAGCTGTGAATAATATTCTGCGCAATAATGCAGAAAATTAAATTTATATAGTAAAATCATATATTATTATCATGAATTAATTAAACTTCTTTGAAAGCGTATAATTAGGTTTCTTCTCACTAACAACAAGATAACAGCAATGAAAAAGTCTTTTTACACGTTAAAAAAAAAAATAATAACTAGAAAAAAGGTACTAGAAAACTAATAAAAAATGTCAAGAGGGTTCTGCAAATTTGAGAAATTTGCATGTGATTTAATCAGACGTTTATTTCTGCAGGTATATTGAGCGAGAACGAAGAACTTTAATGTTTAGTTAATTAATGTAAAGTTAGTTAATTAAGTTTTAGTTAATGTGAAAGATACGTCAATTTTCATGAAAAAAATTGGCTCCCCAAAAGATATAATTTCAATAAAATCTTTGCATAAAAATTAATAAAGAATTTTAAATAATACATTAATTTTAAAATAGATATATTGAAGAATAGAAATTTTAGTCTCCACTAAATGAGTTGTGAAAAATAATATTTCTATGAATTTATATAAATATTTTTTGTAAGACTGATGAAAATTGCTATTTTATGCTAAAAATTAATTATAAATTGATACTATCTTTACGTCATTTTCAGTTAAATAGATTCTCTTAGTAAAACTCATAATTTATTTGTTTTTGTAAATAAATATTCAGAATTACAATATTATTTATAATTAATAAAATAATAATAATAAGATTAAATAATAATTATTAATAAAGATTAATAAATATAATAAAGATTATATTATACTATTTCAAAACAAATGATCATGAAAAGCAGTAAAACATTTTTTTATCCATTTATACATATGCAGATTTTTCGGCAGGGAACCCATTGCCAAAATTGTAGATCATTTTGCCGACAAGGCTTTGCCCGGGTGCACCAACGAGGAGGTAGATCTACGTTGGAAAGAAAGCCTCTTGTTTAAACTTAATAATATGTGTATATCGGATCCTTTGCTGAACTGGATTAAGAGTTTTTGAGTCAGCTCCTCTGCAGAGTCCGATACGGGGACGGTCTATCAAAATTTGGTCTTCTTCAGACAGATCTCCCTGAGGGAGCGGTTCTGAGTTGCATTCTTTTCGATGCTTATATGAATGACCTTGCCCAGAGGTTAAATACAATTCATGGTATCAAATGCCTACTTTATGCCGACTATCTTCTCATTTGGACAGTGACACCCAAGAAGAAACTAGTTCCCTTGACAGAAAAATTGCTAAACCAAACCCTCATCTCCCTAGAAAAGTGGTGCGTAGTGAAAAGTTAACATCTCAAAAGCATATTATGAAAGCCCTTCGCCTGATCACCGGAGCTGTGAAAACTTCCCCATAGACGCTATGCTTCTCTGTACTGGCATCTGTCATTAGAAAAATAATTGTGGAAAAGGCTTTGGTGCTTTGGGAAAAAACCCTGAGGACTCCTAGATATCACACCCTTTCAATTTGAAGAGCCCCAATCCTGCTGTCCGAATTTGAAGAGCCTGCTGTCTAAAGACTCAAGCAGGCTTCCTGCAAGAAGTGTTGAAACTGAAGGACTCTTATTACCTTCATTCCGAGTTTGAAAATTTGTCAACCCCCTCAGGCCTTTAGACTGTCAAATTTTTTTAATGTGGTCACAGATCTTGTTCCCGCTGTCAGAAAATTAGATACTAGCTGTGATGTTCTTAGGGAGTATTTCCTATGCAGCTATCAACGAGCTATACCCCGAATTGAAGAGATTGAGAATCTATACCGATGGCTCCCGGATCGAACAGCGAATAAACGCTGGGCCAGGAGTTTTCTGTGATCCATTTTCTGTCTATGCCCCTGTCGGCTGTTTTGCTTCTGCTTACGACGGTGAAGTCGAAGCTTTACGTATTGCCTAACTCAATTACAGTGCCGAACAGAACAATTTACTAGAGCAGTTATCCTATCTGACTCTAAGGCAGCACTTTTGGTAATCAACTCCTCCCTATCTCCTCAGTCTACTTCCATAGAAAAGTGCATTTCTTGTCTTGATGATCTGGACTCAAAAGGCAAGGATATCATTTTGCAGTGGATCCCAGGACATTGTGGGATCTTGGGTAATGAGAAGCGGGTTCTCTTGCCAAAAAGGAACAACCATCGCCCAAACCTTTTGTAAAGAATATCTTTTCACTCGATGAAACTGATGATACGAGAAATTTTTTCGGAACACTCTATCTGATAATCTATTTGAAGGCAACTCATCTAAAGCCTGATTTAACTTTTATTTTAAACATCCCTGATCAGCCCAGGTTTAAAGCTGTTGCCCATTTCAGACTTCTGACGGGCCATGTTTGTATTGCCAATCATCTTTTTCGAATGAAAATATTTGCAAGCCCAAAATGCATGCTCTGCAGTCTTGGAGGGCATGGATTCATCTCACCTTCCTGTCTACCCTGCACTTGTTTCCTGTACTGTGTAGGGTCGTTACTGGGAGGCTAGGGTCCTATGGGCTAAAAATATCACTATGTGATTTCCTTCTTTTCTCGTTGTTGTTTTCATGTTCCTTGTGTCCTTTTTCTTTTTTATTTTATTACTTATTGTAGCCTGTCATTGGAAATAAAAAAAAAAATATACAGATTTATATTCTATACTGTTATTTGCGCAATTCTGAAAAATATGTTAAAAAGATCAATTAATTAAATGATAATTTGGATACGCAACAACTACAAAGTAAAAATAGAATTTGAATTTCTTTTTCAGTACGATGAGTAAATGTCACTAAACATTAAAATAACAAAAGACAATAAATGTATGGGAAAAATAGCACAATATTCGTCTTCATTGGAGCAACAGCCCCTTGGTGGGTTAAGGCAGTTTGCCTATAGGCAAATTTCGAAACAAGAGATGATTTTTTGTTTCTTTTTACGGGGAAGGGCTGCCAGTCATACACTCTACAATCATATTAGACCGGGATTTGGAGACCGAGAGGCATCCATGGCACCGCCGGGATTTGCACCCAAAACCTATGGCAAGGGCGCAAAGGCGCTAGTCACTCGGTCATAAGGGCCCGAGGTCTAATTAGAATAGTTATAATTATAAACGTTCGAATAGTCAAAATTATAAACACATGAATGTAAACGAATATTTTTTAGCAAATGCTTTTATATTTCTCTAATTAATTATTCATTATAAAAATTTTTGCATAACATTTAATTATAACCTTAAATAACTTTTTATCGTGATCTCGCAGCAATGGACACACGTAAAATCGTGGGTAGGTGCACTGATGCATAGGGTTGGGAATCCTTACCTTAGCATATTCAACGGTAATAGCTGGTGTTAGTATTAGAGCCCGGGACTTGTGATACCCAGCAAAATATTAACTTCTTCTTCTTATTTTCGTTTCATTGTTCTATCTTAACACGTTAAGCTATATTTTAGTAAAACTCCTGGGTATATGATGTGTATGTATGCTTACTTTACGAATGATTAATTTTTTTCTATTTTGCTCATTATAACATTTATTTCCTCATCTATAGGGGAAAATTTTGAATTAGCTCTCAAAAGTAAATTCATCTGATGCTATTAATTCCATTTTATCTGAGTTCTTTTTATATATATGTTTGTTTCCTCACACTATTGTGCAAGTAATGGGAATTGCTATCCCTTGTACGCTAATAGTTTCTACAATAGATACTAAATTCAATGTCAACAGAATTTTTAAATAAGAATGTCAGCGAGAATCTACTGAAGTAGAATATGTTTCGATGCACATTGAAATTAATTCAATCGAACAGAGAGTCAGTGGAAATTGTTGACACTATCTCCCATCATTAAAAAGTGAATGTTTTGTTTAAATATCTCACTTTTTGAAAAATTGTTCATTCTAAAATAAAGAAACGTTTGGAATAATTTAACACAGTTCTCCATTTTTAAATACTAAATAAATAGATTTTACAGTAAATAGCTCAATAAATAGCGCTTAGAGTGAGATAACAATAATTTCTCCTGTCTCGCAAATGAATCAATCAATTTGTTTTTGAGATAGGACCGAAGTGCCGAAGCTTTGTTTTCGGATTGATTAAGCACAATGCAGTTTCTGAACAAGAAAATATCTCCTTAAGCAGAGAAGTTTGTAGATGATGGACGCTATTATGTAGTTTGGTAGATTAATTTTTTTTGGTAAATATAAAAGCAGAAAAATTATTGTTAAAACGTACCATTTCAATTTTATACTTGACAGTAAGCTTGTTCCATGGATAGATGAAAGATTAATCTTTTTTGACATCTTTGTTTTTTCTTGGCTTAAACAGTCAACATATTTTGGTAATTTGCTCTTTGAAAAGGGTGTTATTCACCTTCAAAAATATAATTAATTATTTTTGTTCTGATTTATATGAATAATTACTCTAATGTAACAATGATTTTTTATGTAATCTTCGAAATTAATCATAGCATTGGAAGTAGTTTTATTTTATTACTGATTGTCGTTCAAACAGAATGTGAGCCGAATCACATGTCCATTAGAATGGCCATACTACTGTGTCCAAAAAATAAGGCCAATTTTCAATTTAAAGTTCTCGGGGCCTATGCAATTTTAATTTCTTTTACTTTTTAGGTTGCTGGCACTCTCCTGTGGGAAATTTCACGTCAAAATATACATTAGTGTGAGTTACGCTTGGCTTTGTGAGACGCTAAAACTGAGTCAGGCGATTTTTATAATGTCTGAATGAATTGAGCAAAGAACCTGCATTATATTTTGTTTGCGGAAATGTACAAAATGTTGTAGAAGGCATTCGGTAAGCATTCCTATGTCGGAAAGAAATGTTTAGAAGTGGTATAAACAGTTCAAAGAAGACAGAGAATGCGTCAAAGACGAAAGAGGCCTCTGGTCGACCCACAACCTCAATTGACGAAGCTCAAGTCCAAAATTCTCTGATTCTTCTTGACTCGTTCACCAAAAATGAAACCCATATCGTTACAAATTCACCGTATTCACACCGTGCGATTTCTGGCTGTTCCCTAAACTCAAAAAGAACACTCCGGGAACACCGTTTTGAGTCGATTTAAGAGATTCAATGTGAATCAAAATGCGCTTTGAAGGCCATCCCTGCCGATGACTTTTTGGCATGCATTGAGGATTGGAGAAAACGTTGGCATAAGTGCATTGTGTTCGGAGGGGATGACTTTGAAATAATGAAGGAAATAAATTTGGTAGGATATAAATTTGGAACAGGAAATAAATTTGGAAGAATAAATAAAGAGTTTTATAAAAAAATATTTGGTCTTACTTTTGAGCACAGTAGTAGTTTTATTTTATTACTGGTTGAAGTTTAGACAAAATGTGATCCGAATCACATGTCCATAATGGGCATAAGGTCAGGTGATTGTGACTCTTTTTATATAGTTTATTTATAAATGAATTTATTTTAGGCATTTAAATTAATTTAAAATCAAAAACCAGTTATAAGTAGGTTAAAATATTTATTTTTTATTTTAAGAAAATGCAATATGAAAATTTTTAAAAATTCAAAAAAAGTTTTTGGGTAACATTGTTAGTGATGAAGAATTAAATTCTGATAGTGATTGCTTCCTTGATAGTGATAAACAATCTGTTACAAAACGTAAATTTTGTTAAAATTCTTCGAAATTCTTTCCAGTAATTAGTTTAAGTTTTATATTATGCAAAATTATTATTAGTGAAAACTGGCTTATATGTAAATAAATATTGACGTTTCATCTGAAAGTTCCGATTATGAAGTTTCTGATGAAAATTCTGATACGTCATTTCTTCTTACAACCAAGAAATATATTGACTTTAGAAAAAGTCATATGAAACAAAAAAAAGAATTTGGACTTTACTAATGAAGCAATAGAAGAAAATTCTATATGATCGAGGTAGAAAAGATCTATTATATTAATATCTGTCTTCAGATATATGTACAATTAGTTTAGCAAAAAATAATAATGGAGTGACGATTATTATCGCCTATTGTGCAAACTACTATTGTGTCCGAAAAGTAAGACCAATTATTTTCTTTTTCAAAAACTCGTTATCTCTTCTTCCAAGTTTATTTCATCGCCTTCAAAGTAATCCCCAACGGACACAATGCACTTATGCCAACTTTTTTTTTTTTTGCAATCCTCAGTGCACGCTAAAAAGTCATCAGCTGGAATGGCCTTCAAAGCGCGTTGAATCTCTTCAATCGACTCAAATCGATGTCCCCGGATTGGTCTTTTGAGTATAGGGAATATCCAGAATTCACACGGTCTGAATACGTTGTTGTTTGTGGAACTATATGGGTTTCATTTTTGACGAAAATGTAATGTCAAGAAGAATCAATGCAGTGTGAGCTGGCGCATTCAGTGTTTTCGGTACCAAACGTGATTTCACACGTTTGAAGCCCAAAACATCTTTTAAAATGGAATTTTGAAATTCCAACATCATCAGCAACGTCTCTAATTGTAAATCGACGGTTTGTAAGCATCAAATCTTTAATTGTTTGGACGTGAGCTTCGTCGGTTGAGGTTGATGGTTGACCAGAGGGCTCTTCGTCGTCAGCGCGTTCTCTGCCTTTTTGAACTATTTATACAACTTCTAAACATTTCTTTCCGATACAGGAATGCTTCCCGAATGCTTTCTGCAACATTCTATATGTTTCCCCAAACAAAATTGAATGTAAGTTCTTTGCTCAATTAATTCAGACATTTCAAAAATCCCCGGAATCAGTTTTAGCGTCTCACAAATGCAAGCGTACCTCAAATACTAATGAGTATTTTGAAGTCAAATTTCACACAGATGTCAAGGAAAGTGCTAGCAACATAAAAAGAAAAATTGAAATTAAATAAACCCTGTTAATTTTAAATTGAAAAATTGGTCTTACTGTTTGGACTATTTTTTTTATTTCAACAGTAGTATGATTCGTTTATTTTTAAAGATAATTATGAATTTTTAATTAATTTATTTTATTCGCTGAGTTTTGATGAATAAGTTGCATTATTCCATAGGACACATGAATAAACGTAAAAGAACATATTATTGGAAAAATAGGAATATTGAATTCCAGGTGGAAATGGACTGGGGAGACGGACTCATCGGGGTCACTAGAGGACCCTTATCCATCACCTATCTTTCCCCCTCCCCCTACAGGGAATACATTAGGACAACCTAGCAACGCTGGGAATGGAAGTCATAAGCTGCAATATTCTCATCCCGAACAATACGGAAACAGGAAAGGAAGGGGTAGCTGTCCTCTTTCTTTCAATTAGTGCTTTGGGGGCGGGGAAAAGTTAACGGTACTACACAGGGTGTGTTAACTCATCGGAAAGCGTGTGTGTAAAATTTCATGCCTATAGCATTTTTTTTCGTTCTCCAGGAGAAGAGGATCAAAAGTGATACTTGAAAGGGGGGAACCGTCTATCGCACATGCTGTTGCGTTGACGACCATGCAAATGAATGGAAGAGGGCGTGCAAAGGGACCTCCTTTACCTTTAGAGGTAAACACGGGTCAGCGGGCTAAAGTGGATTCATCGATTACACACATATTACCGGAGGGTTACAACTGTCAGTTTGCGTGTCAATCAATAGGTTCCCTCTTATCACTGACCACATAGAAAGGTTTGAAAGGGTCGTTTCGGATGTATATGATGTCTTGTTACGACCCCACAGAAACCGCTGACAGTGTGGTGTTAACACAAAAACTGTAGCCTAGTTATGGGTCAAATAGAAACAATAGGGTTTATGATAGAATCATATGAAAAGAAAGTTATTCTGCATATTTTATTGATGTAAAATTGATTATCCATAAATTGTCTTCTTGTCAAGTTTCATTTATTTAAGTTTAACTCATGTGTAAATGTTTCACTTTAGCAGAATAGCTAATGGCTATAAAAATAACGAAAAATAATTACTATGAATTTTAATATTTTCAGAAAGAAATTGTTATAACTTATTATTTCCAATAATTCTTAATGCAAAATCACAAAAGCAAATTAAAATGTTTTACAAAAATTTGTATTTATAAAATAAAAAATATGTATGATTATAATTTTTATTCTAAAAGTACACAATTTATACAACTTCTGTATGCTCAAATAGATGTTTAAAATTCTTGTTAATTATCATCGCAAATGTGATAAATAAAGAGATATGTTTAACATTAAGCTACAGTTTTGTAAATGTGTTGTGCAATTAGAATAACGCTTTAAATCTATTGGACAAAATGTATTTATAACTAAGTAAATAAAGTTTATATACTAGTATTAGTATTTGTGATGTCTACCCTTTATAAAATGTTACGATGTTAAAAGTGGGTTAATATTGTATCTTCTACTGAAAAGCTTTTGTAATACCAAGCAATCTGTAACGTCTCAGCCTATACTAAGCTTATAACGGCTTCAAGAACAGAACCACTTTCAGGTTCATTGGATCACTTTAAATTTTATTTGCAAGCATTATTTCTATATACCGTACTCTATTTACAATGAAATGAAAATAAAAGATATAAACTAGATACACAAGTCAATACGCTCCAAGTGCGGAGGCTTTCAGAGTTCTCTGCTCTGCGACGTATCCAGTCCAACCGGTCTGCGACATACCTTAATTATCACACGGTGTGATACACAAAACCACAAAGTGCTCCCTTTGTAAATAGGCCGAAACTCCGGCCTGTTCAGTCATTTCAGAGAAAAAAAAAGGAAAAACAACAGTTTTTCTAGACTCGTCTCAGACCTCCCCTTCTTTTTCTCCAAAAACCTCCCTTTATGAAAATCAGGCTTCCCTCACTTCTCATTGTAGTAGATACTTTCTCAGCCCATGGCCTATCACCAATCATGATGCAAAATCTCATGATGTAGTCCATTTTCCATCTGTTGTTGTTTCAACCTGTGAATGTAGCATAGGCAATCGCTAATTTCCCGAGGTCTCATTATACATGACACAAATATCTGCTATCAGATTTGAGTAACGAGTTGTTCTCATTAGTGCATGTAATATAACTCATTTGTACATGTAATAATTGCATGTAATATAATGCTTATCTTATGTTCCATTTGAGATATAAGTTGTTATGATGTGTTATAGAATATACATTTCTCTCTCGGAATACTACAACTCTTCCAGTGTGAAAAATGCTACAAACCGTTAAAAAAAATCTCTCTTCTAAGCAATCATATATATTCTAATTAGAATTTACTAGAAAAAGATTCCTTAAATGATTCTTAGAAAATTAATAATTGTAAAATAAATTATGTATTTTTCACAGTGTATCTTTGAAAAACACGTGATTCGCTGTAATTGCGCACTTGCACGCAGAAAAAAATTGTTGATATTAATATATATAATATATATTAATGCCTTTTTCCTATATACCGTACTGTTCTCCTATATACCGTATGGTATCTGTTGATATAAGGCCATATAAGTTAGATTCAAAGGAAGATTTTCATACATGCTTTAAACCGCTGCTTATAGGGATTTTAAAAGGAGTTAATGCTCCTTTCAACGAAATCTTTCAATGAGTATCTTTTCTAGTAGGAAATTATAAGCCGAGTAATTAAAATAAATTATTCATAGGAAATAATTGAGGCAGGTAAATCCGTGTGCTATGTGGCAAATTAATTCACGCAATCAACACCTGCCTTAATCAGAGCTCCCATGCATTGCAAAGTAGACAAAAAAAAAGGGCTGTGAAACATTTTCTAAGAAAATAATTAAATTAATTTATTAAAAACAGATTATTTAAGAACTGATTATATTTATGATAGTAGAAACACTTTCTGACAAACAATCGTTAACAGCAAAATAATACAGTTTAATTGTTCAGTTCAGCATGATTTAGCTATCACAAATAATTAGTTTTTAAATATTTTAAATTAAGAAAACAAAGTAGACAACAGAAAGAAAGATTGAAAAACAAAATAATTTTGCTCTGTTACAAAATTAAAATACTCTTTTTATAATTTACATAAAAGTCACAACATTTAAGTTAAAAAAATTCTGAAATCATTCCGTTTTAGAAATATAATATGTTAATAACAGTAATTCATATCCATTAAATTTCCGCAAAATTTTATAAGTATAATTTCCAATTTTTTTCATGGGATTTTTTTAAATATCATTCTTAAAAAAATTAACATTTCTTTCGTTTATTTTTTTTAAGATGTTCGGATAATGATATCTACAATTAACAAGAGCAAATTCAATATTTTTCAATTTTGATATTAAAAATATACCAAATTTTTTAGGAAAACTAGTTCTGCAAGAGTTTTGAGCCATGCAGTAATTTTACAAATTATATTACCCATAATGTCTTATATAGTAACACCCAGAGTCTAAAGGAAAATATTAACAATTTGACATGAAGTATAACTTGAAGTATCCAATTTAGTTTTTACGCAAATTTATGCTATTATTTGAAATATAAAATTTTATTGTTTATTTCATACAAGGATGTTACAAAAACAGAAATCTTTGTAAAAATTTTAGTATAGAAACATAATATTCGACAGTTTTTATTTTGATAAACCACAACAGGAAATAATTTCTAAACGCGTAATATAACACTTTGCAATTAAAAGTAAAAGAAACCATTTTTGAAGAGAAGGTCAAAATCATTTATCCTCCAGTTTTTGTCTCATAATTCTTGTTTTTATATCTGTATAATGTTGTTGCATATATTTATTTTTATAGAATTAAATAAATAAAAATGCAAAATTAAAAAAGAAGTAAAAATATGTTAAATTAATGAATTTGATTAAAAGAGTCACGTTACATAGGATTCGTTCGTATTATGATGAAAAACTCAAAACAACGTTTAATTTACTTTAAAAGAAGACAATATAAACGTTTTACAAAAACTAATAATAATAATTGAAAGAAACTAAGAATATAAATATTTTTTTCTCGTGCTCATTTTTCAATAGAAAAGCCTTTCTAACAAACTGTTCGACTTCATAAAAAATTGGAAAACAAGATGGATAAAATGAAAACGAATTCTCAATTGTAATATGAGACAGATTAACATTCTTTTTTTTTTCTACCTTATTAATCATTTTAATGCATGTAAAATGATATTTAAAGATGTTATTTTTAATATTTCCCAAGCTTCTCTATTATTACAATTTTTAGATTTTTTTTAGATGTTTTTTATGATATATTTTATAAAATGTTCTTGGGATTTTTCGCATCTATAATTACTATAGAAGCTCAAATAACACGTACACCTCATGCCACGAAAAGAAATTTACTGTAAATATTTAATCACCCGGCCAAATCTTTTAAATGTCTGCAATAATACAAAGCTTAGAAATTTTATTAACAAATTTATAAAATGATTCGAATAAAGTTTTCACGAATTTTCTAATTTATTATAACTTAAGGAAAAAAAAAATCTCATTTTTATTTTAGTAATTTTAAAAAATTTACTCCCATGAAATTTAATTATGATATTTTTATAGTTTCTTTTAAAAAAATGACATATCTATTATGATTATGGCTTTTAAAATTTTTTGTTCCAAAATCTTTTTAGAACTTAATGGATGCAACGAAATTTTAATAAATTTTTATTATTGGAGAATTTAAACAATTAAGTTTCAAGCTAAAAATTAATGTTTGTTATATTAATTTAAAAATAAATATTGTGAATAAATTTTTAAAAAATAAGTACACTTTTTAGCTCCCATTATTATTTTAATGATCATACATATATATCAATAAAACTTAAAATAATTATAAATTTCTATAAAATAATTATAATTTTCTATTAATTTCCTAAATTTTTATAAATTTCTATTATTGAAGAAATTAAGCTATTATTTTTCAAATTGAAAAAAAGCATACTGTTATATTAATGCAAAAATAAATATTGTGAATTAATTAAAAAAAAATACACATTGTTAGTTCCCATTATTATTTTAATGATTTTCGGATACATATATTTCAGTAAAACCTATAATGATTATAAATTTCTATAAAATAATTTCTATTAATTTCTTTAAATTTATTAATTTCTATAAACTAATTTCTATTAATTTCCTAAATTTTAATAAATTTCTATAAAATATTTTATTATTGTAAATTTTCTTTTCAAATTAGAAAAAATATCATATTGCTATATTAATGCAAATATAAATATTGTCAATGCATTTAAGAAAATAAATACATTTTGTTAGTTCCCATTGTAATTTTAATGATTTTTGGATACATATATTTCAATAAAACCTATAATGATTATAAATTTCTATAAAATAATTTCTATTAATTTCTTTAAATTTATAAATTTCTATAAACTAATTTCTATTAATTTCCTAAATTTTTATAAATTTCTATAAAATAATTTCTAGTAATTTCTTTAAATTTTATAAATTTCTATAAACTAATTTCTATTAATTTCCTAAATTTTTATAAATTCAATTTTTTAAAATTATTTTTATTATTGGAGAAATTAAAACATTTTTTTTTTTTCAAATTAGAAAAAAATATCATATTGCTATATTAATGCAAAAGTAAATATTGTGAATACATTAAGAAAAAAAAATACATTTTATTAGTTCCCATTATTATTTTAATGATTTTCGGATACATATATTTCAATAAAATCTATAATTATAAATTTTTATAAAATATTTTTTTATTAATTTTCTAAATTTTTATAAATTCCTATTATTAAAAAGAAATTAAAATAATGTTTTTCAAATTAAAGAAAATATCATATTTTTATATTAATGCATGAATAAATATTGTCAATACATTAAAGAAAATAAATACATTTTGTTAGTTTCCATTATTATTTTAATGATTTTCGGATGTCTATATATATATATCAATAAAACCTATAATAATTATAAATTTATATTAAATATTTTCTATTAATTTCCTAAATTTCTATTATTAAAGAAATTAAAATAATGTTTTTCAAATTAAAGAAAATATCATATTTTAATATTAATGCATAAATAACTATTGTGAATACATTTAAGAAAATAAAATTGATTCAATTTAGTTCCCATTATTATTTTAATGATTTTCGAATACATAAATTTCAATATAACCTACAATAATTATATTTTTTTATAAATTTCTATTATTGGAGAAATTAAAACATTATTTTTCAAATTAAAAACATCATACTGTTATATTAATACAAAAATAAATGGGAATAAATTTAAAAAATAAATACACATTGCTAGTTTTCATTATTATGTTAGTGAATTTCGGATATATATTACAATAAATCGTATAAATTGCATTAGATGTGTCTTGAAAATGTTCTTATAAATGGGTTTATATGAATTGAAATGACATATTCTTATTCTGAGAATATATGCATTAGCAAAATAATTGGAGGCATTTGCTCTTCTATGGTACTAGAATCATTTTATATAATAATTCAATGAGGATAAAACTTGCAATAATCATGTTTTACTTCCATTTGAAATGCAATTTTCCTCTAGCATGGATACGTCTATAGCGCTCTTTTCTACAGCATGGCTATATACCTTTCCCACTTCCAAATGCATGTCTATATAATGAATAATGCTTTCAAAGAACTGCCACTGCTTGAGGCTTAGGGTACAGATTCTCCATTTTCTGACAAAAATAGTGTTAAGTTGTCATTTGCTATTTTAACAGAAGATATATTTTATCTCTAGAAGTTCGTAATTTAATTGTATTCCCTTTTTGGTCTAAGGAAATATATTTGCAAAGATACAATGTGTCTTGAAAGCTCGCTTATAAATGCATCATGTTATTGCACAATATTGGTATGACAGTTTCTGTTTCTAGCCATGGCATGCTAAGGATAATCTGCAAAATCTTTTCAGTCATTTTAAAATGAATGAAAAGGAAATTGAGTATTGTTCTAAAATTCACATAAAGTTACATATTTTATAAAAGAAGAAAATATTTAAAATGAGAAAGGATTATAATGTCATAGAACTATTCATGAGTCAATGTGATGTGAGGGCCAGGTTATGCGAGTTTATAAAATATTAGTTTGTATGTATTTAAATATCAGATAATAGAAATTTAACTTATATATTAAAAATAGATGAAAATATATATTTTTTTTTGAAAGTGAATATTGAAATTAAAAGAAACCAAATTATTATTCTAAATAATGGCTTTAAACTAATTATGCCATTTGTTATATATGCATAAAAATGTTGCCGATATTGTAAATATTTAGATATGAGCAGATAAACATAGCAGGATCGAACAATACATATATTTGGCATATCACGTTTTTTTTATGCGCATAATTGATTAAAAGTCATTTTGAAGCAAAATATTCTATGCAATCAAAAAATAATATTTAATTAGAAAATTGGTTTCAGAATTCAAAATATCTGCTCCAAAACAGTTTTTATGAAATAACGTTTTTAATTTTAACGTTTTTTAAAATTTCACATAATCGCTTTTTCTTATTAAAATTACATGTTAAAATTGAATTTTTTTATGTACGAGAGATTCTTTTTTTTTAACTAGGTCCCAGATCTTCTGGTCTAATCGCCCCAGACTTCGAGTTGTAATTGATATTTGTCCTAAAATATTTTAATGACTATCTTTTCATTATATTATTAAAGATTAAAAAAGCAATTGAATATCTTTTATACTCAAGAAAAACATTTTACAAGATTTATAATACGAGAAAATTATTTTACTCAGTATTCTAAATATATATATATATATATTTTCTGAATTTAAAATCTGTAATTCATTCAGCGTTTGCTTATAATTTACAGTAAGCTCACATGGTTAACTTCAAAAATATTTATTTACTTTATTAACATACATATATTTGCTCTAACTGGATACATGATCTCCAATTATTTTATGTCTCTATTGTGATTAAATAGTTTTAAATTACATTCTGTTATTTATTAACATAAATAAATCTTTTCATATTTTCGTATAAAAACAAAGCATTGTTTTTTATATAATTTTTTTAGATTTCTGACCTGTAACTCATACAGAGATGTTAAGTACTAATACTAACAATGAATTAAAGCATCTGCTAATCCTGCATTAGATTTCATACTTAATTTATTATTTTGATTTTAGTAATGGTATTAATAAATACGAAAACATATGTATTACTTACCTTGAGGTTAATTAAGATGATTTTGATGCAGGTAAACAAATCTATAACTAGAATTAAATACATGATTTCTATTATTATTGAATTCTTCAGAAGAAGAAAAATTATGTTCTTCAAACCTTTTTTTCATTTATATAGAATCTATTTCACCCCCATCCTCCAGTAGCACGCAGCAGCAGCTTCTAGACATATATAAGTGCATATTACAAGCAATCTAAGTTAATGCACATGCCTGCCGCATTATCAAATATTTATTGAGTCATCTACTGAGAAATCATGATACTTTATAGTACACAATGTGTGTTGTTAATCTTATAAAATTAATAGCTTTAATGATACCTTTTGATTTGGAATTAGGTAGGTATTTTTTTTTTCCTTTTTTTCTATAAAATTAATATATTTGTTCTAGAATTGACAAATGAATTTTAAAATGTTTAATCAAAACTGCATAAAAAAAAGCACTTTGAAGACATACGTGCTTAATTATAATACACTTTTCATGTTTTAGTATATTTTTATATACATTCGCCTAGTGGTTTGTTATTGATCAGAACGTTATTGATTATCTCTTCCGATTTTCTGGAATCACATATATAAGAATATATATAAAATATACTTGTTTATCAGCAATTTTAAAGCAAGTTAGTAACTAAGGTGCATTGAATGATATGTATCATAACAAACAAGCAAAAATATCGTGACAAGTCGCCTTTCACTACTTTTTATTTGATATTTTTGAAGCAATGAAAAATCTGGGAATTTTTAATTAATGGTGAATGAAAATATTTGAGAAAAATGAAATATATATACACATTATAATAATAAACCTAGTTACGCATATAATTATTCAACATTTTTATTTTTATTTGGTTTCTTACAAAAGTGCAACATTTATTTATATTACGATTAATAAGGAAGTAAAAAAAAAAAAAAAAGAAAACAATTGTAATAATAATAATCAACTGCAAGCATGTATTTTGTAATTATGAAGTAAAAAAAGACAACAACTGTAATATTTATAATAATGCATGTATGTAATTATCAACTACAAGCATGTAATTATGAAGTAAAAAGATAACAAGTGCAATATTTATAATAATCAATTGCAAGCATGTGTGTGTGTACTAATTAAGTATAAGCATGTAATTATGAAGTAAAAAAGATAACAATTGTGATATTTATAATAATCAGCTCCAAACATATATATATATATATATATGTAATAATCGCCTTTGAGCATGTAATTATGAAGTAAAAAAGATAAAAATTGTAAAAACTGCAAGCCTATACGTAGAATAACGACGTTAATTCGATCATTTTGTATCAAAGGAAAATGATGCAGAATCTTGGGCAATAGAATTATACCGAAAATTCAATAAGCCTGAATTTGTTTTTTCCCCTTTACTCAAGTCTTTTCTAATGGCACCCTGCAAATAATTATTTTTGAGTATAACAATGCCACTCTAATTTAAAATATAAAAAAACACATGAAACAAATTCAGTGAAGTTTAGGATTTTACATTGAGGTGCATTAATAACAGAGTTAAACGGCATAATGGATGCTTTGATGTAGCATTTACCAAGGTTGAATTTAAGGTTTTTACCACCTTAGTTCATATTTATTCCTCCAAAATATGAACTAAGGTGAATAAATTTTTACTTGAATGATCTACTCTGTTCTGGTTGTTCTCTCTACTACTCTCTGTACAGACAAAAGATACAAAATATGGGAACTTTTCTTTTTTTTTTATTGTCACGCACTTGCCCTGAAATCACCCACCGTACATATGGCAGATACAGTGTTCATCGAAGCGTGACCCGGTGATGTCTAATATATAAATCCATTAGAGGAAAAGGGGGAATAATTCCTTTGAAAGCCAATGGGCCCCTAAACTGAAAGGGTTACTTCCCCATAGTGCTTGTTACCAGCATACCCTAATAATTCGATACATCTTTTATGAGCCCTTTAAAGATCATATTTCATAGTTTATCAGTCATCAACCTACTACGAAAATGAACAGGTTTTTTTTTTTTTTTTACCATCTAATCCACCGTTGAAAATGAGGCATGCATGGATAGATGGAATCATCCATGCGAAGGGTAGTTGATATTTCAGCCCTCAAAGTAGGGATAATCTTTTGGGGAAAGGCTTAAATCCAAATAAAACACAATAACCATTTTTTATGGGATTTTGATTAGTGTTCATGTTTCTAGGAGCATATAGTGCATTAGTTTTAATTAATACTATAATGCTTAACTATTAATACTAAACAATTACTACTATGTTGTATGTATTTAACAATTAATATTATGTTGCTTATAAATGATAATTTATAAGCAGCATAAGGTTTTCAATTAATTTATCTGAATTTAATATAATAAATACAGTTGAAATTTAAGAAATAAGGTATAGCTATATGAAATATAAGTTTTTTATATAGCATGATATAAAAATCAACTGAATTTAAAAAAAAAAAAGGATGACGACGATGTTTTTAACGTTCTGCTAATAATTAACTTCCATTTTAATCAATTTTGGGAAGTTTATTGTAAAATCATCGCATAGAAATAAAAACAGTAATGTTATTGGTTCTTATTATTATATCAATTTAAATAAAACTTTTCTTTACTAATTTAATTACTCATACCACAAAATCAAAATTTGTTGAATAAAATAAAACTTATTAATTTATATTCTTTTGAAAATATAAATTAATATTATTAATTAGTGAAAAATATTAATTTTTCTGTTCTCTTCCATTAATATTTTTTAAGTTTCATTTGGAATACAATATATGAATTTCGTTTAAATGTATTTGCGTTTTTATTAATTATTTAGAGAATTTTTATGTAATTGCAGAAGAAGTAGCTAAATTAATTAATTGAAAAAAAATTGATATATTTACCTATTTTCTTTCAAGATCTCCTTTTGCTTTTAAAGTGAAGGTGAAGGATCCATTGTTTTTTGAAGTGATAATTTAAAATTCAAA
Source organism: Caerostris extrusa (assembly GCA_021605095.1). Taxonomy (NCBI): domain Eukaryota; kingdom Metazoa; phylum Arthropoda; class Arachnida; order Araneae; family Araneidae; genus Caerostris; species Caerostris extrusa. The sequence goes on along the minus strand of BPLR01012849.1, from coordinate 59,827 downwards.
TGAATCTGTTACATTAAAAATTGTTAAAAGAGAAAAGTTATAACGTATGTGTTTGTGTCTTATGATATTAAATAATAATAAAATGCATTAAGAAATTTAGTAATTTTAAAACTATACTTTCAAAATTTTATCACTGTTTTACAATGAATAATAACATTTAAGTCTGTTGACAATATTCAACTAGTCAATATGATAGTCACGTTGGACATCTAATCGATTATAATTGTTTTCTTTATTGCAATTGTTTAATATACGTATTCACAAATATCTTTGTAAGTAAAGTTGAGATCTGTATATGTCACTTTACAAAACGAAGAAATGCTTCCTCTGGTAACATCCTATTTCTCCAAAATCTTGAGCTGCCTGATAGCCAATTTGCTAGAGCTCTGGCCTTTCGTGCCCCAAGCTTCAGGTTCTGGCGTTGGTATGGATGTCTGTTAGTGGCTTGAAATCCACTTTAAACTATAGGTCCCTGTCTAATTAGCGTAAAGTGTGCACAAAATGACAGCAGAGAGACAAACCTTACCATACCATACCAAAATCTGGGTATAAATTGTAATTTTCTCATTCCACGTCAAATCAATATAATAAAAATTCCACCTCACTTTAAATGCGTTTTTGGTATTATTTAATAGGAAACATTTATATTGTTATTCGTAAACATTTAATGCTTCCATCTACGAAATATACAGTAAATTAATGTTGTTATTTAATACGAGAATTGTTTTATTTGAACAATTTTATATAAAAATTCGTAATATGTAATTATTTATTGATTAAAAACGATTTATAATGATTTATTTATTAAACAAAATATTTTAAGGGACATATATAAAAATTATTCTATAGGTAAGAATATCTTTCTGTAAAATTAATAAAAGTGATAATTGCATAATTCTAAATTTTATTTAACCTTTTTAATGTGCATTTCTTAACAGGACAAAATTAGGTAAGCTTATATTAACAATACTAAAGAGAATTAAGAGCTAGATAAAACAACATATTCATCTTATGACAATTTTATTAAAATTTCATAGTTATATTTTAAATATTTAGTAATCTGCAACAATAATTTCATAGTTATACTTTAAATATTTAGTAATCTGCAACAATAATTTTTAGTATTATACTGTATACACATTTTGAATGTTTTCCATTGAAAGATTTTTGAATATCAATCATATCCTAGAAAATAACACAATTACAAACAACCGAAGCTAACAAATTGAAAGTTTTCTGCTGGACATGGAAGTTAATAAATTCTTGTTTAGTGACGGAATTTACTGTTAATTAGAGATATTGTTTCCGAAAACGTGACCTTTGGAAGTAGGTGTGGCAGTTGATGGAAACTACAATAAGTAGATGTGACCTTAACAACCGTTGGGGAGATTTTAATGAATAGAAGTAGGGTTTGTGCCTCAAGGAATGCGAGTGTAGTTATAGAACAAATGCTTTAAAGGTGGGGCCAAAATAATATGCAGAAACATTTCTGGATGTTTCAAAACGAAATCAGGCAATCACCCTTTGGTCAAATTCCAGTCATTCACCGAGAGACCTTTAGGAGCAGAATTACCTTGTTTATTAAAAACTTTGGAAAATATTTATTTTAAATGCTTATATGAGTTACAGTTTTGTAATTATTCGGATTTTCTACCATTCTCAGTATCAAAGGATAGTAGCTATAAATGAATATTTTTGTGAACTGCGGTGGAATGTTGAATGCTTTGTAGATTAAACTAATTTGGTAACTATTTTCTATTTCTGAGTATCTCTCGAAAATTTGATCTATGTGGCCATAAAAGTTATGAAATTTGTTATATGCGATAGTCAAATTATAAACGGCATGATATTAAATTGCAGTTAATCAAAAAATGTATAAAATAGTTGCCATATATCACTGCTATTTTAAGAAGTGATATTTTGGGAAAATGTAAACTAATGCAAAAAACTTTAAACGTATTTTTAAATAATAATAAATTAAATTGAGTAATTTAATAAATGTTTTTAATTAAATCAATGGAAAAGTTTAGTAGTAGTGTAAAAATTCATTACAATTATTGCATGAATTATAGAAACACAGTAAGTACAGTAATAAGTCATTCTCATATTAAGAAAGGATTGCATAAAAATACACGTGTAAAAACGTGTAAATAAATAATATATACATGTGCAAATAAATGCTAAGTAAAAATTGCAAGAATATATAATTAAATATTTCAAAATTACATATTTTATACCTACTCAAGTATTATTTATATGAAATTAAAGGTAATAAATAACAGAATTAAAGGTGGTAAATAAAGTACATAATGTATAATTGAAAATTATATATCCATTTCGAAAATAAAAATAAAAATCTATTGTGCAAATTAAAAAGCTACAGATTCACTGCTTGACCACCTTTTTCTTGCGAAAATAATTTCGAAAGTAATTATTTACTATTTTAATCCTATCTGATTATAAAATTTCAGGATGAAATTTCAGTTAAATTGCACTTATTCAAGAATTTCTTAAACTCACATTATAAATTATTTTTATTTGTTACTGACAAATTAAATAGTTTTCAAGATATTTTAAATGGCCAGTTGACAACCAAACCGTACATGATAATCTCCAGGTTGTCTAGGCTAAAAATTATTTTATTTTTTATAATCTAATAATCTTTTATATTTTTATAAAAATTTCTTTTAAAAATATTGATTTTTTAATTAAAGTAAATTAGTAATAAAAGAACACTTCTGTTTATGTGTTTAGAGGAATAATTTTTTGTATACTGGCATGTTAATGCTCCTCATATGTAAAATCAGTTTCACAAAAACTTGTAAAACATTTTTTTGTGAATAGTATTAAAATAATTTAATTAAATAATTAATTCTTATTTCAATACTTAAAATTACTAAGTGTTAAAATAATTAATAATTTTTTAATAAAATAATTTTAAACAATTTAGTAAATTTAAAATGTTTTTCATGTATACAAATTATTCTTCCCACTTATTTATCATATTACGCTTAAAGCATTTTGCTATAATACATTAGGAAAAACATTTGATTAATTACACTTAACTGTAAACTCAAAACACTTAACTGTAAACTCAAAAATAAAGCGGACAATATCTGTCATATATTCGCAAGAATATTACTTTAAAATCAAAGTTCAATTTTTCTCATCACTTCGACAGTTAATTTTTGTGTATATGGATCCCACATAATGCATTTTTTTAATACATTATTTCTCACTGCTTTGACCATTATAAAATAAATATATTTTGTAAAAGTGTGATAAATGCCATCTGCCGGAAAAATATTCAAGATCGGCTGCGGATTGGCCACCCCTGAACTAGTCTTTGATATTACATTACTTTTGATTAAACAGTCTGTATTGGTATTGAAAAGCGATATTTATAATGAAACAGCACAATTTGTAATGTGTTACATTGAATAATCAATTGGCTTTTCAATACAGCCACTATAATTATGATTCTAACCCATTAAAGATTAGGAGTTTGTGGAAATTTAATTTACATAAAAACTTTATTATTGATTTGTTCATTGCCATTGCTCTACCTAATAAAGTAACTGCAAAAATATTCAACAGATATCACAGATTTATTTTTGCTAAATGAATTTTAATTCTTATTTAATTTATTATATAATGCTTTTCTTGCTATGGTTGGTTAAGCTCGAGTTTCAATGAAAATTGATTTTAGAATAATTTTAACAGTAACAGTATTATCAAATAAAATTTTATATTTATTAGTAGAGACTAAATTAATGTTATAACAAAATGATTTCATTACAAGAATCATGCAAAGAAATGTTCGAAAAAAAAAATCGAAATAAACCCCGAATTGTTAAGATATTTCATTCAAATTGTCATTAATTACAGTGTTTTTATGTTTATTATTTACTAACTAGAAATTTGATTGCATGTTGATGAAGCGCAATAAACATGGTAATACATAGTTTGGGATGCTTACAAAAGAAATACTTATCATATTTTCAGAAGCACATGAAAAAAAGTATGCATAAATGCTTTTAAAATGTTTTTGAGAAAATTCATAGAAATGAAACGTTTTTCCTCTATTGCATTCTAAAGAAACAATTAATAAATAATAAGTGACGACTTGGGACTTATAGGAAGTAAACATTGAAATAAACCGTGGAAAAATTCTACTTCGAAAGGATGAAACATTGTAAAGCGTGATGGATTTCGGCTGGGAAAGACAGTTCTAAACGTACTTTATTGCTGTTCATTAATATTTATTTATTGTTTATTGCATATTGCTGCTTATTGATATTTATTGTTTATTGTAAAGAGCTGTAAGATTGCTGTTGTTTATTGACATTTATTGTTTATTGCATATTACTGTAAGTTTATTGCCACTTTTAATATTTATTGCTTATTGTATATTGCTGTAAGCTCACTGCTGCTTATTGATATTTATTATAAATAGCTGTAAGATTGTTGTTGTTTACTTCATATTGCTATAAGCTTATTGTTATTTATTATTTATTATAAATAGCTATAAGATTATTGCTGTTTAATATTTATTGTTTATTGTATATTGCTGTAAGCTTGGTCACTCTTATGATTTCGATGCAGACTTAAGAAGCTGAAACATCATTGTCTTTATATCATGAAGAGATCAATGGACGAAGAAAAATTAACAAACCTGAACAGACGATAATGCAGAAAAAAAAATGATGTAAGACGAAAATGTAGAAAAAAAATTTATCTAGATAGAAAAAAATGTAAAAAAAGACTAGACGAAGTAAAAAAAAAATCCATAACCCTCATACCACGAGAGGGGTTACTTAATTGGAAAAAAATATATATTTGGTGGTATGATGTACGGAGAAACACTTGCAAACGAAAACAAGCAGTAGAATTTTTTTTTTTAGAAAAACAAAGAAGGGGAAAAAATGAAAAAAAAAAAAAATTACAACAAAAAAAAAGTTTGACTTATTGCTAAATTGTGTAAAAATACTTTGAAAGTAAATATTCTGAAAGTTATTGAAGGAATGTATTTGACACCAAATATGTGCCAAATACATTTGTTACCATTTGACGATAATGGCACATTTATAATGAATCATCACACATGATTCTGATAGTTCGTGATCATGATCCTTTCCTGCTTATATTAAATGCCTTACATTTGTTTTCTTTGATATTTTCAATAAGATAAATAATAAACTCTGAAAAAAATTTACTTTCTGTGAATTATTGAGCAGCGCTAGAAAAAAAAAAAAAAAAATGTAAAAACGTTGAACAGTAATTGATGAAAGTTTCTTGGGTATTTTGAAAAAGTTGAAACGTATAGAAAGATCTAATCCTCCTAAAAAATAAATGTTCAAAGAATTTTTATTAAAGTAATTAACTTATTTGTACAACATTTAACTTGAATTTATATTTAAAGTAGAACTATGCGCACATTTTCTACTAATTTTTGCTACATTTAAATACTAATAGGAATTTTGGTTACACTTTTAACTTTCCAACTGATTTCTTTTTTCTTCTAAAATAAATGTAATAAATATAAATTAAAAAATGTAATAAATATTTCTTCTACTTTAACGTAACATTTTCTTATTTTATTATAATTTTTTTTTAACCATAATGTATTTTAAACCATATAATATTTTTGTTATAACTTTTATTGTTTCATCAAATGATTCTGAAAGGAGAAATAATTTATATAGAAATTGATGAGTATTTGTTTTTATAAGTTATTCGATCAATTTAAACCATTAAATGCAACAAAACTGGAATTTTTGTACTTATGATAATTTACATGTTAGTGCTATTCTTATAATTTATGCAATTATTTCTAAGCATTATTGCATTGTTAAAACATTTGTTGAGTATTTTTCAAATGCCCCCTTAAGGGCATCCCATTGATTATTACCCAGCATTTGTTGAGTATTTTTCAAATGCCCCTTTAAGGGTATCCGCTTGATTATTGCATTGTTAAAGCATTTGTTGAGAATTTTTCAAATGCCGTTTTAAAGGTATCTCATTGATTATATACAGTGATTAATTAATAAAATTTTTTATTAAGAAATAAATTTATCAGTTTTATTTATTTTTAAAAGAATATATCATTTAATTCAGAGAAAAATTAATTTGAATTATTGGGATTTTATAACGTTCTGAAAAAAAAAAAAAAAACCTATATTTTTTATTAGTTTAAAAGCTTTATAAAATACATGTATTTAAAAGCTTTTTCTAAAATAATCAAAAAATAAGTTAATAAATTTAGAATTTAAAATGCAGCCTAATATTTGCGATAAATGTACCAAATTGTTTCGATTCGTATTTAAATTTCAATTAATGTCTTTTTTTTTCACTTCGTTTTCTGTGGTATTTTTTTATAAAGTTGTTTTAAAACAATTACTAGAATCATTTAAAAAAGGGCACGTAATAAGTATTCTTTGAATTCCTAGATAGATGGCTTGATTGAAAAATTTTAATACATTTAATTTATCCTATTGACTTTTGGATGATTCCAAAATTTCAGCATTATTAATTTTTTTTTTTTATCTAAATATGTTATTTTATGTCACTTTATAAATACAAGCAAACAAGAAACAGTGTTTAAACTACGAGTTTATTGTTTCTTCTTGACAGTTCTTCTTGACTATTGTTTCTTCTTTCTCGTCTTTCTACATTCAGGATGAGCTATCCTCCATCGGATTTTTCAAACATATTTATGCGAACCCACTGCGCCTCCTCTCTAAAAAATGTAAATATAATATAGTACACATAGCAAATAAAATTTATAAATGTTCATTTAATATACGCTATTCTATATATATGTGTGTATACAAATGTGTGTAAGTGTGTGTAGTGCATAAAAGAAAATATGCAAATGCATATATATATTTAGATTAAGACATGAGAGTTTTTAGTACATTACGAAATACATACATAGCCGAGTGGACCGAGTACTTTGGCTGATTCGTAGCTCAGTAACAACGTGAGCCGCTGGTGACATTAGGGTTGAGGTTCAATCCACTGACGGCTTTGTTATAAACACTGTTTCAAAATACGAGAAAACTCAATGGCGTTTGTAATGTTCAGCATCTTGCCTTGTGAGTCGGACTGCCTGGTGGGAGATTTTCCCGGTTTCCCTCATACGATACGCTAATGCGAACCCTAAAAGTTCTCCTGAAGGCCCTGCCCTCTGCTTCAGTGACGCGAAGCAGAAGTCCGACTTCTACCTACGGGTGCTCCATCACAACAAAAGCTGCACCCCTCTTCCCTCCTCCATCAGGGATGCGTCCTAAACAACAAAACCAGGACTTTGACAGAAAGACATTCGCAACTTCCTCCTATATCCGCCAGCCTAATTATATAACTTTATATGAAAGGGATTTATTATGCCCTTCACCTGCATAATGACAGGAAATTTTGATTTGGCATCACATGTCAAAGTTGGACCTCAGCTGCCTGAATTTTCTAAAAGTCCTTTTATTTTAAAATATGAAAAAAAATAAAAACACTAAATACTGAAATAAAACCAGATGTATATATTTTCAACACTTCATAATCAAATCGAATCACAAATTTATATTTTAGAATCCATAGGTATGGACTTGAAAAAGATTTGTATTTTAATAAAAAATGTCATGTTATTTACATGTTGAAAATGCGTGGTGCATTGAATCAAAATTTATAACAGGCCTATCATTAATAAAAATATTTTGAATTTAAAAACACTTACTCGTCGTTATACGTTGTATCGAATAGTTCGCCTTCCTCTCCAATATCCCATATAAGGAATAATATAAAGCGTATTCCACATAAAAGCAACAGGACACAGTAGGCCACGATGAACATTAATAAAACTGAAAATAAGAATGGCATGCTTCCTTAATTTAGAAGAAACCAGAAAGAGAAAGTTTGATTAATGTATCGTCTATAATAGCATCAATAGATCACTAGTTGTTCAATGAGTAGTTGAATTATTTAACACAAAACCAGTTCGCGATTCATGGTAATCATGCAACCCACAATCTTTTTTTTAACTGAATAAATCACACTATAGGAAATTTGTAAAAGTTGTATATATATCTAGCAGGATTGTATTTTGAAGCATTAAAATGCTATTAGCTTTATTTAACAATCATTTTGCCATTGTGTCCAAAAAAAAATAATATAAATATAATATAATAAATTTTTACAAAATAGTTTAGATTAGATCATTTCGATTTAATAAAAGAAAATATAAAGAAAGCCCGTGAAAAAAATGTAACGAATGTAACTTTTATTAAATTTTTATTGTTATATTATAAAACAATATAAACTACCTCTAGATAACAAATAACATTCAAACTTTTTGCAATCAAACAACATCTTTGATAATGTATGACAATAGACAAAAATAAATAAATAAAAATGGTTTTCTTGAGAAAAATTTTGAAATTTGGGTATTTCAAACATATATCAAATTTTCTTTACAAAATTGATTTGAATTATTTTAAGTTAATAAAAAGAAAAATATAACTAATATAACTTTAAATTAATAAAAGTAATATATAAAAAGAAAATGTAAGTCATTTTCTACTTTTTTTCACTATATTCCTTTACAAATAAAGTTGTATCTTTAGAATATTAATCATTATTTATACTGTACCCTTAGAATATTAATAACTTAGTGTGATTTTTTTTCCCACTAATTTAATGCAAAATATTACTGCACAGATTAAAGAATTCTAAATATTAATGTCTATATACCTAGAAAAATTTGAAAGCTATAAAGTTATTAAATCTAACTAAATTTAAGTCTAGCTATAAAGTTATGATCTCACAATTATTTTTTAATAAATGAAATAGTTTGTTATTGTTATATTAAGCAAATGATAATTAAATAAGATGAGTTTAAAATAAGCCCAAATTGAAGAAAATTTTAAAAATTCCAATTTTTTTTTTTTTATTTAATGGGAAATTAAATAATTTGCATGCTTTCTTGATTTTAAGCTATGCGACAACAAAATAATAATAATAATAATGAATTCAACCAAAAAATCTTTTCTAATTTTTATAATTTTAAAGTCAAAACAAACGCATAAATATTTTGCTTTATACTTAAAAATATTGGCCCTTGCAAATTAAATTATAAAACTGGTTAAAAACTAAAACTGTATTGATATTAGAAAAGTTGCATTTTTGCATTTTTTATAATAACTGGAAAACATTTTAATTAACAAAAGGTTATTTAACAATGGATTGTTTATTTATTAAATATTTCAATTAACTCTGTTGTTTATAAATTTCATTCCAATTTACTGGTATGTAAATATATCATATCAAATAGCATCTCAACTTATTTAGATGTATCATAAAAAGAATAGATAGAGAAAATTATTTAATATATTAAAAAAGCATGAATTAAAGTTTTTTTAATACTTCTTCAATTAAATTTTAGTTTAGTATACATCAATTCCTTTTTTAAATTCCTACTCTCATACTATTCTAACCATTCTTTTATTATTCCTACTTCACTGATTTTTCTCACACACTATTTTTTTAAATTCCTAGTTCACACTCTCCCTATATAAATCTTGTGCAAATTTCCAATCGTTAATAAAATACTTTTTATTCACCCACTGAAGTTCAAATACATTTTTTGAACTTGTAGTGAATGACACTTGATGCTAATACAACTTTTTTAAATATTAATTCATTAATTAAATTTAATTAATTAATTTTAGTTGCATGTATCTAATAATAGATGGCTCCAGATGTAAGAGGAAAATTTCAACTTTATTTGTAAAGGACTTTTTTTTTTTTTGCAATATAGTGAAAAAAAGTAGGAATTAACTTATATATATATATTTTTTTCATATTACTTGTTTTTATTGACATTTCTCATGTTTATCACATTTTACCTGAATTACTTAATATCAGATATCAAGTTTTTCTTTGCTAGACTCTAGAGATAAATGAAGATTCCAGGACTTCTTTTATCTTTAAAGTCATTCTTCTGGAATTCCTTTTAGGGTGATTTCCTGTCAGTTTACTATATTATATAATACATTATTATATCATACATACATTATTATTTATTCTAATTTTCCACGTGACTTAGAAATATCTTCTATAAACATATATATATGTATATATATATATATATATATATATATTTATTTATATGTTTAAGCGAAGTGTTGTCTGTGGGTACCATTTATGACTGCCTGTCTATTAGTAATGGACTATCTATGATTTCTTTATATTCTTTTTACTCACTTACAATGAAGCACACTTACGCAAAGTCAGACTGATTGGTGTTGATTCCCTCTTATATCCAATAGAAATATGAACTTTTTCTATAGAAAATTTAGCAATATTTATAAATAAGTTCATCTAAAAAAAAAAAAGTAATTAAGCGATGATAAAGACTGAATATTCTAAGTCATTAAAGATGATATTTTTTTTATTTCGCAGAAGTATTTAAATTTCGATTTTTTTACACTTGCAGTAATTATCAAAATCAAATGTACTTTTAAATTTTACAGAATTTAAAGTACAATTAATATTATACCATTAAAAATACTATTACTGTTTCATTCAAAATAAGTCCTATATTTATTTTTAAAAAGCTACAAGGAAATTAAGTAATACATTAAAAACTCAGTAATACACTTGTATAATCGCAAAATTTATGAAAGTTTCTATACTTACACTCATCGTTGGTCATGACTTCTGAATTCTTCTCCAAATCTAAATTAAGAAATGTACAGAAGTTTTGTAAACATTTTTATTAACATATTTTTTATTAAATAAAGAACGCAGAAAATGATTTAAAAATACTTAAAATTATGGTATTTAATAAAACCCTTTAAATATTTTTTTATATTTTCTCTAAGAAGAGAATACATACTTGCCTAGTAAATATACATAACTTTATTTTCCTTTATAAATAACGATGCTACTCTATTAAAATAAAGCGAAACGTGCCACTTATGTTTAAACTTTAAATTATTTTCTTTTTGAAATATTTACCATTTATTTCATTTAGTTGACTTCATAACATATTTACCATTTATTTTATTTAGATGATTTCATAACATATTTACCATTTTTCATACTAAGCTTTTATTTAGTTTAACCTTATTTTATTCTTTATTCGTATTATTCCATAGTTACTAATTTTTCTTCCAGTAACTAAGCCAAGCTTTAATTTCAATATAATTTTGCTAATTTCATCAAACTTATTGTTCTGCTTTATAAATATTTTATAAAAAAATATGTAATTTTCCTAAGAACTTGTACTATATTTTTAAAAACATTAATTTAGCATCAAAACGTCCAATAAGAAACTTTTTTTGTTGTTGTGAAAAAATTTATAACCCCTCGACTTGTTTATACATTTGATATGTACAACATTCTGTTAATAAATTAATAATGACTGTCCTTTAGCTAGTTAACTAGAAGGATTTTTACATACAGATCCAATAGCCGAATAAAATAATTGATAAAAATTTATAGTGCATTGTATTTATATAACATATAATACTGAGAGATTTCATTGTCTTCTCAAATTACTTCATTTTCATGAAGTGGTCTTTCATTGTAGACAAAAATTATCAAAAAAATCGAAATTGTTTTCTTTTAATTGGATAAAAGTTTAATTTTCGAGCGGAAGCAACTCTTGTTCTTACAAATGCCGATGTTGTTAAAATATAATGTTTTACAATAATTTGTTTACCTAATATTTTCAAGGTTTAAAAGGTTTATTGGGGATTTATTAATTAGAAATGATCAATTGTAGAGATATTGCTTAATATAGTGATCATATTTTACATTATAATTCTTCCATTTTAATTAATTTTTTATGAATCTAATGGATATCTATAATATCTGGCAAAATATCTGGTCACCTGTTTTTAATCATTTTACGGGAATGAATAATTTAATATTTACAAATTAAGATAAAAATTTAATTAATATTTGAGGTGATTAAACAAATATTTGTATTTTATTCAAAAATAGGATTAATATTCAGAACAGACCTAAAATAAAGCCTAATTAACATGGAATACAAATTGGTAAAAAATACTTACTGTTAGATTATAACTCTTATTATAGAAGAATCCTTCACATTAGCTATAAATAAATAGATACAAAATATAATAACTATGCCAAACATAATATATATATATATATATATATATATATATATATATATATATATATATATATATATATATATATATATATATATATATATATATATATATATATATATACATATATATATACATATATATATATATACACGAAAAAATAACTATAAACATGAAATAGATTGTTTTAATTGTGAACTTTTAATTGTTTTAGAAATTAATTTAAACAATTTATTTCTGGATAATAGGAGATTGCTTTAAATATTCTAAGTTAAGTAATGAATTCCTTTAAGTAACTCTTAAATATTAAATATCATAAAAGTAAATAAAATGTTTTAATAATAATCAAATATATAAAAATAAAAAAGTGAATATAAGCCTGATTTATTTTTATAATAAGATATATTTAATTAATTCAATAAAAATACTTTCTGATAAATATTTTAAAAATAAATTGAGATAAGCTTTGATTTATCTCAAATGAATTCAACAATAAAGTTTTTTGAATTAAGAGGAAAAAAAAAAAATTAAATTAAATTCAGTTATGGAAAATCTTAAATAGGCACAAAAATCTTTATTGCAGATCAAATGAAGCACTTCATTAAAGAAAATTTCTGATTGTTCAGAAAAAAATTTAAACCAGAATAAATTTGTAAAATTTTGTTAAACCTGTTAATGAAATTGTTGAATTAATATTACAGTATAAAAAAAAAATATTTGCTACAAGATATTGGACAAATTTTCAAATGGAGAAATACATGGAAAAAGTCCAAACACTATCATTGCATTTAAAAAAATTTAAAAATGTAATTTGAAAGATGAAATAATTCATAATCCTAAATTATATAAATCGTTTCATATTCAAATGATTTCAGTTAAAAAATGTAAATGTTTAAATATACAAAATAGAATTGAACATTAAAAATGCATTGCATATTTGAATTTAAAGGTGTTCAATTAATTAAAGAAGAAATATCAAGTAACATACAGTGAGAAATATTTATAAATAAAAGAGATATATATCAGAATGGAAATAATGGAAATTTACAAAAGAGTTCTGTGTTTTCAAAAGTGTTAAAAACGACGTTAAAAGTCTAAAATTTGAAAATTCACCTTAAAAATGTGTAGATTATTATTAAATAAGTTAAAAATTAATTACATAAATAAAATATGTAGCTAAGATCAGATATAAGATATTTAAAATCATCTGATATACAATCAATATATTCGTAGAAAAAAAGTTTAATTAAAAATACATAAACTAAAAGCTTATATATAGCTATGTATTAAAAAAGTAGAAATGATTCTAAAATCATCAGAATATTAAAGAGCAAATGAATAACGAACATCCAAAAGATCATTTTTAGAAAATAATTATAACCGATGTGATTATCCTCTAGCAAAATTAAAATGTGCATAAATAAAAAAAACTTTAACAAGAAATTTAAACCTGAAACATGCCACAATTAAAATTAAAATGAACGGGAAATTTTAATGATTTGTGTTTAGAATGAAACATTTAATGGAATTGTTTAAATTGAAATAAAAAATATCAGTTATTTTGGTTGAAAATTAAAAGGTCATAATTGCAGGGAACTAAATGGAATTTTTTAATGAGTATCAAATGATTATAAATGTTTTGGAAACAAATGTAAATAACAAATGAAATCTTCCTGATCAAATTAAATATTGATGCGCCATATTTATAAATAAAATGCACAGAAAATTGTTTAAGTTAAAACTACCAGAGATAGAGGAAATAGAATTTTATTTACAGCTTAGAAGGAAACAATTGTTTCGCTTCTATAATAATAAAAAACTTCCGTATGAAAAATATTATTGCAAAAAGTTATTCAATGAAAAACGTTTCAGGTTTCACTGCAATTTTAAATGACAGTAAAATGTTTGCTTTTCAATTTCTAGCATAATATTTTTTTCAGAAATTAACTTTAATATTATCCTTAGATAAGGGAAATCACATACAAAATAATATTTTTCATCTCAATCATATTAAAAAAAACTATTTCTTGTTATTCTTTTAAATCATTAAAAAAAATCATTAAAAATTAAAATTTAAAATCCTTAAAATTAAAATTTTAATCATGTAAAAAATTAAAATATATATATATTTCATAGTTTATTAAATGAAGTATATATTTCATTTAATTTTACAAATTAAACTACTTCCAAAAATTGTACCACCATTTGGAATGAATATATATATTAAAAATGGTGGTACAATTTTTTGAAAGAAGTTAAATTTGTAACACTAATGAAATAAAGCTAATAATTTGAAAAATCATAAAATTAAAAATGCATGTTTTCTTCTAATGCAGATGGCAAACACTGAGACACTTAGTCTATTAAAAATGTATGTCAATTATGGAATTTTGAAAATGAAACAGACATATTAATCAGATTACATTGTTTTTAGAAGCAATTGATAAATAGCCCGAAACTTTTAAAAGGGAATATAAGTGATTAGTTACGTAACTTTAGGTAAAGTTAAAAATTATTCAGGTTTATGAGAAAAATATGTTTATATAATAAAAAAAAAATATATTATGTAATAAGTGAAAAATAGGCTAAAATATTTTAAGGGATTAGAAAATCTATATAGAATTTTATTGAACGATAATATTACTTAAATAAGGTTTCTTACTGACGATTATGTAGAAATGAATTGTTAAATGAAATATTAATACATTAAAAATACAATGCAGTATTAATACAAATATATACACTTGTATATACTTCTATAAACAATGAATTCTACAATAATATGAATATTCTGATATATCTTCTAATTCTACAATACTGTGAATATAATTCTATTCATTAGAAATTAAATTTAAATAAAGCACATTTAAGGCATGATAAACAGCGTAATAAACTACTGATAATATCACTTATATTAATGACAGAACAGATAAATAATACTGAATAAGAAAGCAAATAAACATGTAAAACTATAGACAACATATGATAGCAATGATTATAATTATGTAAAAGTAAAGAAAAAGATTTAAAAAATAATTTAAGAAAATAATAAAAAGCTAAATTTCAATAACACAATTGAGAGATAAAATAAGGAACATAACATTCAGATTAATTTATAGGTATATTATCTGAATGTTGTGTTCCCTATTTTATCTCTCAATTGTGTTATCGAAATTTAGCTTTTTTTATTATTTTCTTAAATTATTCATTTTCAGATTCAAGAAAAGCAGAAAGTTAACAGTAGGTAAAAAAAAAAAATTAAAGATATATATTTCAGTGTGATAAAAAAAAGTATTTCCTTTACCCTTAAAAGTACCCTTTAGATATTAATTACATTTAATGAGATAAAAGAAAGATAATTTGATAATGTAATTATCAATGGCTATAAGTTATATCTAATATAGGTGTTATTATTCGCAATCTTTGGAATTGTATGATTTATTATTCTTTCGAGAGGGATTGCAATGATTTTAGGTTAAATGCTTAGAACGAAAACAAAAACCTAATTCAAGATTTTAATTTTCTAAATTGAAAATTTACAATAGAGGTTTACTTGAAACTTGGTATTTGCTTAATTTCGCCAAAGTTTAAGCGGTAGCAAGCAAGCGGATAAGTCGCAGTAAAATCCCCGTCTAGCCGTAGAAGATAGCTAGGAGTCTTGGGGAATTTAGGCCTAGGTGGGAAATCGGTAGGATATACGGCATTTATCGATATTTTCTCATCAAAAATTTTCCATCGTCGTTGTTGTAAATATTCATCAAATGAATTAAAATGTTTAGATGAAGAAAAACTTTTTATAAATCTTTTTTAAGATTTAGATATATTGGTGATGCTAAGGTTACTAGTAATATATTTGTTTCAGTGCATAAGTAGGGTTGTGAATTAAATTAATAAGACAAAAGTATTCTTTTATAATAAAAATCTCCATTACATTATTCTTATATTCATAACTTAGTGATGCAATTGCATTATTTGAGATTTGAAATATTTTCAAATGATAAAATATGGATCAATAAGAAATGTAATCAATTATAAATGTTATTATTATTACTTTTAGAATTTAAAATGTTTTGAATCTTTTGTAATATTTAATATAAATCTAGAATATCTACTTGCAACAATTTGCATAGTTGATCCATACATTTACTTCCGTATATTTTATTCATATTACTATTTCTACATTATTTAATAAATAAGTATAAACATCTTAACTGCATCAAACAACTTAATTATGAGTAATGATCATTATCAATAATAATCAAATGCAGAAGATTATAATAATGTAATCTTTAATTATATTTATTATATTCATTAATACAAATATAGAAACTCGAAAATGAAAGAATTTAAAACTTATAAGCATTTGATTACAAAACATGTGAAATTCATAAAAACTGGTTATTCTATGTATTATTCAAAAAAATTAAATAACGTAAATGAATGAATTTAATAACATCAAATTATTACCATGTAAATCGATTTAAATACAATTTTCAGAGAGAAAAAACATTAATTCAATATGTAGTAAACTATTAAAATAGATAATTAATAAAAAAATAAATTTTTTTTAACTCTATTATGGAAATCTTTCATAGAAAATGTTTAAAAATGTCATTAAAAGCAAATGAATATCTTCTTTAAAGCCTGCGCTGGGCCCGGGAACATCGTGACTGGTTCATGGATGAATGGGAGAGAGTTGTCTGATCAAATGAATCACGGTTTGTCCTTCATCACGCCAATGGCCGTGTCAGGATACGCCGTCTTCCAGGCGAACAGTTGCTTCCTCAATGTACAGTAGATCATACACAGGCCAGTGGTGACGGTATTATGCTTTGGGGGACGTTCTCTTGGGCGTCTCTGGGACCCATGATTATGGTAGAGCAGACCATGAATGCTACAGGGTATCTGAACATCATTGCGGACTCGTTGCACCCTTACATGGCCTCTGTTTTCCAGCTGGAAATGGAATGTTCCAACAGGAAACGCCCCTTGTCACAAGGCTAAAATTGTGTTGGAGTGGTTCCAGGAACATGATGCTGAATTCCAGTTAATGTCCTGGTCGCCTAACTCACCGGATCTCCATCCGATAGAACACATTTGGGATGTCCTGGGACGGCAGCTCAGAGTTCAAAGACCACCAATTCGCAATATCTCGGATTTGTTTAAACATCTGGTACACTCTGTCTCCGGTCATCTACTAAGGACTTGTGGCATCCATGCGAAGGCGAGTTGAAGCTGTGTTGCGCGCCAAAGGTGGGCCAACTCGTTATTGACAGGTGGTCATAATGTTTTGGCTCTTGAGTGTATATTCCATGGATTTTATGTTATAAAACTTGAAATCTATTTGTACATATTACAGGCAGCTGTGCACAATGAGTAGATTCTTTTTCTTGAAAATTTATGAAAAACTTAGTTTCAAAATATTGTGTCCTAAAAACGCTTTTTTAAGTATTAAGTAGAATTAGAGTACGTGACAAAATAAACTTCCCGAAGTTTGCTAAAAAATAAAGTGAAAGAGGCAAGTTCACTTCAGATGATGAACGGCACAATAAGCTTTTGTAAAAAATAAGTTGTTCATATATATATAATTATATATGCCAAATGTGTGCCCACATTTGCTTCATTTGCTAATATGTGCGAGCTCATGAGTATAGTTCATTAAAATCGTAACAACAATTAAATATAATTTTTAATATAAATATCTATATATGGAATCATTTTCAAAGTACATAAAAGAATTCCCAAAAAACTTGGAAATTTTTTTTTGAAGTACTTGACTTTATGTTAAAGTCTTCATCCAGCTTCAATATAATGAAAATTAAAAAAAAGAATAATTTCCAATTTTAAAGAATTAAATTTTAATGACAATATTATGTTAATGACAAAAATTATATTACGATTTCACAAAATATATTATATTTAATTAAATAGATATATATATATGAAAATATTAATATAGTTTTTGACGCAAAGAGCTGAAGTAATTCCCACTTGCATAATTAAAATATAGCAGATTTGATGTGTTGATTCTAAAATTTATCGCAAATATGTAATTTTCTTTATATAAAAGCTGATTTTTTCTAATCCACACTGCCAAAGAAACTTAAAAATAAGAAATACTCTTGTGTCCAAAAAGTAAGACCAATTTTCAATTTAAAATTCCCGAGGCTTATGGAATTTCAATTTCTATTTTCTTTTAGGTTGCTGGCACTGCCCTTGACATCTGTGTGAAATTTGACGTCAAAATATTCATTAGTGCTTGAGTTACGCTTGGCTTTGTAAGACGCTAAAAACTGATTCCGGCGATTTTGGAACTGTCTGAATTAAAAGAGCAAAGGACTTATATTAAATTTTGTTTGCGGAAACATACAGAATGTTGCAGAAGGCTATATCGGAAAGAAATGTTTACAAAGGGTATAAACAGTTCAAAGACAGAGAACGCGTTGAAGACGAAGAGACCTCTGGTTGGCCAACAACCTCAACCGGCGAAGCTCCCGTCCAAAAAGTTAAAGATTTGGTGCTTGCAAACCGTTGATTTACAATTAGAGACCTTGCTGTTGATGTTGGAATTTTAAAAAGGATCCCTCAATTCCATTTTGGCTTCAAACTCGTCATATCTCGATTGGTACCGAAAACACTGAATGTTCCAGCTCACACTTTATTGATTCTTCGTGACCTGCTAGCCAAAAAATGAAAACCATATCGTTCCACAACCACCGTATTTTCACCGTGCGACTTCTGGCTATTCTCTAAACTCAAGAGACCACTTAGGGGACACTGTTTTGAATGGACTGAAGAGATTCAACGTGAATAGCCGCACTCTTTGAGGGCTATCTCTGCCAATGACATTTTAGCATGCATTGAGGATTGGAAAAAAGTTGGCATAAGTTCATTGTGTCCGGAGGGGATTACTTTTAAGGCAATGAAATAAATTTGGAAGAATAAACTGTTTTTGGAAGTTAAGCTGGAAGTTTTTTTGCAATAAAAAAAAAAAAAAATTGGTCTTATTTTTTGGGCACAATAGTATATCTATGAATCTATTATCACTTCCTGGAAGGATCATCATCACCTTTTAAAGATTTTTTGTTAAACTACTGAAAATGGGGATTAGATTTTCATTAAATGAGTTAATTAATTTTCTCCTAAGGAGATATAATGGTGGTAAACGAAAATAATATGCAAACTTTTAGAGCTGTGGCAGAAGAAAAAAAAACATTTTTCAAGTCACGGCATTCATTTAAGCAACCCTTATCCTAATTAATTTTTTACAAAATTTTAATTAAATATTACCCTGGCATTCAAAATATTTAATAAGTAAAATTAAAAGCAGAGGAGGGAGAGAGAAAAAAAAAACATTTCTGAGAATTAAAAAAATGTTTAATACTTTCAATTTTTTTCATACCCTGCCTGCTAAAACAATATCATGTTTAGGATTGTGCCTTTTCTGCAAATTATTTCTGAAAGCTCAAATTCACTGAATTATTTATCAGTAGGTTAATCTCTTATTTCATTAGTATTTTAACCAGGGATATTATAGATCTTGCAACCACTTTGTCAGTTTTTCTAGAGCAGTTTTATTCTTCGCCTTCTTACGCCTTCTTTTTTACGCTTCTCCTTTAACCTCTTTTCATCATTAAGTATCTTTAAAGTTTAATTTTAATTAGTTGATATTCTTATTAATATTCTCTTTAAGATTGTTTATATTATCATTTTTATTTTTATATCTTTATTAATTATTAATTTAACTCATTTTAAATCCTCTTTAATATTTTATTTAATTCACTTTACATATTTTTAAATACTCATTAATTTTTCATTATTTGTGAGCTGTTACCTTAAAGACATTAATTTTTTTTTTAATTTAAATCCTTGCAATATTTGTTTCCTTTTCGGTTCTTAAAAAAATGAATAAAATATATTCTACGTCTCTTTTGCTTCAAATATCTAATACATAATTTTATAGTAAATATATTAATTAAGATCACTAGTAAATTGAGGGCCACACTAATTTATCAGATTTTGTTGTTCTAATGCAGCTGGCAATACATAGGCAATTAAACTTTATGCCATAAGCAAGGGCTGCATCACTGTTACTCATTTAGCACTACCCAGGGGGGCACGTGTAGCTTGAAGATAGGCTACGGTCTCTAGCACTACTACCAACAGAGCGCTCTATGATCCTATTAGATCGGGACCTAAGGTTTAAAGCGAATTCCGAGCCACTACAAACATCCATGGCACCACCGGTATTCCAACCCGAAACCTGTGGTACCGATCGCCAGAGCACTAACCACTCGGCCATTTTGTGTAATTCAGCAACTGGCTATCTATTAAAAATGAGCATAGCAAACGACTTTCTGACCATCCCTTCTCTATACTAACAGAAATACAACGCCTTAATTTATTATCAGCATCAATCGTAAGGAATTTATTGACTCTTTACAAAGTCTTTCTGCCGAATTAGGGTAAATTGAATAGTTGAGTGGTAAATAGAGATCATCTTTTTGTAAGGTGTTGAAGGGCAGTACATATGGAGGAGGCGAAAGCAAAAGAAGGTAGGGCGGTTCCCGCTCTTTAAAGGTTGGCGGGTTGATTTAGTAGTGCTATGAGAGGGCTCAGACTGCATTCCGTACTCGCCAGCTGACAAACTATTGAATATTTAGTTGAGAATAAATGCGAGGATGGGTAATTAATGCAATCAGAATTCCAATATAAATGCACAAAATTGAAGAATCTCGGCAGTGATTCTCAGATTGTTTTCCATTGATTTAAAAAGTTTCGCACTTGATATAGCAGAACAAGTTTCTCTTACAAAAATTATTCCGTGCACTTAAGTGAATAGTCTTGATGCTTTAATTAAATCCTTAACTTATTAATTTAAAATTCACTTATTTAAGCGAAAATTAATTAATTAAGAAGGACTTCATCATCATCCTCAGTGGCGCAACAGCCCCATGGTGGATCAAGGCCGTTTTCCTACTGGCAGATTACTAGACAGGAGATGAGGATGCTTTTCTTTTTACGGGACAGGGTTGTCAATCCTACGCTCAACGCTCTTTTGGCTTTCGGTACCATAGGTTTCGGGTTCTAATCCCGGCGGTACTATGAATGTTTGTAGTGGATCCATTTTAAGCCGTAGGTCCCGGTCTCATATGACCGCAGAGTGTCACATAGTCAAATCAAACTTCTCTCTCATCCACATTATACCCAAACTGTAAAAGGTCAACTGAGCTCTAGGCACAGTGGTGTGGTGTGGTAGAAGTAGTAATATTTATCCAGGAGCTACTGTTTACAATGAATTCCGTACCATTACAAATATGCATGGCACCGCTGGGACTCGAACCCGAAACCTGTGCGCTAGTCTCTCGCTCTAGTTACTCGGCCATCAGACCCTAAGAGGGGCTTATTTGTTCGAAAAGAAACATTAAACGTTAAGGATTGTTAGATATTATTATAATGCCATCACAAAGAATTTAACGTCAGGAACCCAGACCTGGCTCTAAATGAGGCATTCAAATTTTTTTCGCCAAACATTTAATAGTGTAATTTAATTCTGCAAAATATGTTCCTGATTTTTTTACTATAAATTTATGCTAAAAACCATTATATATAGCTTCAAATATTCAGATGAATATTTTACATGTTATTAATCGTTCTAATAGATGGGGTTTTTTACTACCTAAAAATATTCTATATATCCTTGTACAAATTTAAAATGTTTGAAATTACTCAAAAATGTTTTCATGGCTGTAGATTTCCTCCCAATTGCCTTTTCTAGAAAATGTTTAAAGCTTATGCCAGAAAAAAAATTCAAAGAATTTGTCACATTTTTAACTCAAAATAAAGGCCTCATTCTCTGTCTGTTATTTACTATTCAATTCGGCTGTGCTTTTAATGATGTTGGAATCCCTTATATATTTCTCCGTCAAAACTTAGAATAAAAGTTCAAGGGAATGTAAGAATTCAAAGGAAGTGCCTCACAAAAATATTGTTTTTCGATAAATCCTAAGCTAGGGCCTCAGTTTGCCTGGCAGTACAAATTTGGAAGGAGCATTTTTGCACGTTATAAAATGTGATCTTTGGAAGAGTTTTTTTAAATATTGTTTTTGTTGTTCTTGTATCCCCATGGAAGGAGGGAAGAGGGGTGTGGCTTCTGTTTTTGATGGATCACCCATGACTTCTGCTGAGTGTCGCTGAAGAAGGAAGGCAGGGCTTTCCGGGAGGACTTTTAGAGGGAACTATCCCACATTGAGTTTTTAAATTATTAGGATATTTAGGACATTTAAATACATTGCTTAGTGGATATATTGTGCAGAATTGCAAATTATTGTTTTCTTTTTTGACTGAAGTTTTACCAAATATAGTATCCAGGAATAGATACTACATTTGGTATAACTTCAGTCAAAAAGTAACTTCAGTCATTTTTTCAAATATAGCATCCATGAATAGATACTATATTTGGTATATACAAATATGGTATCCTAGTAACAAATCCTCAAGGGATTTTGTGGCTTGGAGACTCCAGGAGCAATCATGGATAACCAGGAGCTACGCATATCCTCCTCATATTGACATGCACAAATTTTATGTTTGTGAGCAACTAAAATAAGCTTAGTGTTCCATTTTCGCTTAGAAAATTTATTGCATAAAATTATTCTTATTTAAACAGTAAAATTATTTTAAAGTTATGTCCACTTTCAAAATACAATTTTAAATTTAAATTGATTTTCAAAATTTCAAAACAATGATGTATAAAATTTCAAAATTTATATATACATATATATTACTATGGGCATAGTAAGGACTATGTGACATAGTAGTATGTATTTCCTAAATTACTATGTGAAATGTATTTTTGTTTACTGTTTATTTTTATCAGAGAAAAACTATGCTGAAAAACTTTTTTTCAAAATAATTTAATGAAGATAATAACGTTACTAATAGATGCATCCATTGTAATTAATTTGGAGTGAGCGTCATAATTTTAATTAAAAGCATAACGAAAAGTTTGAGTTCTATAGGTTATTCCAAGAGTCACAGCACAGAATCAGTTTTTAAACCATGACGTAACATATCAGAAACGTTATGTCTATATCTAATGATTAGGAATCTTAAATCAGAAAAAAAAATGTTTGTAGAGTTTTACACATGTAGCATCAATATACAACAATATTCATCAAATTTTATATTCAGATCAATAAGCTTAAAATTTACACAAATGAATAAATTAATAAATTGCAATTAACTAGTTCTCTGTGTTTAAATCTGTCTACATTATATAATGGATAATAGTATTGTGTTTTTCATTATTACTATTTTATTAAATTTATATAACAATGGGCACAATAGATTTGGGTTATTTCCTTTAGGTCATTTTTTGAGAACCAAAACTAAATAATGTCATCAACTTTCTCTTGGTGAAAACGAAAGCTGTTCAGTTTAACATTGATTGCATTTGTTATAAACTAATCACACTTCTGTTTATTTCATTGTTTTTGTGTTTTATTCCTGAATAATTTTTTCCTTTCCTAACTTTTTATCTTTATCTGGTTACTTTTATAATTTTTAGGTGTTCTTCTGTATTTTTAAAATTATTATATAAGCCAGGGGTGGTGAATATTTTCCCGGCCAATAGATTGATCACACTTTTATAAAATATATCTATTTTATAAAGGCCAAAGTAGTGAAAACCAATGTATTGAAAATACATTATGTGAATTCATATATTCAAAAATTAGAGAAAATTAACTTTGATTTTTAAATAATATTCTTGCGAATATAGGACAGATATTGCCTGTTTTATTTATGAGTTTACAGCTATGGATATTTAAATTATGTTCTGTGATGATGATGCGAACGCATCTTGGAACATCTAATATAACAAGTTCTGTGTTTCATTTTAAGTGACCTCAGTGACGCAGTGAGCATTCCTAGATAAGAACAGTTTATTTTTGATAACAGAGCAAACCAGACTCTTAGTTAAATTTGTTAGTGCTTTTGGTTCAACTTACACCTACAATTTCTTTTTTTTTTCTAAAATGAAATTGATAAAACACAAAACACGCTCAAACATAACGAGCACAACACCCATTACGATGTGCAAATATCCAAAATGAGATTTATTTGCAAAAGCTAAGGTGAAGAGTAGAGAAACTAATATAAATAATTTTTAACGATTTCATTTTTTTTTATTTTCGTTTATATTTATCAATTTTTATATTTCATTTTTAGTATTATATATTTCTTTACAATGTGCTTTTAGTATCATTATTATTATATTATCAATGTTTACATGTAAGAATAATAGTGAAGCAAAAATAATAACTCATTGTGTTTCAATTTTTCCCTCCAAAAAATGTCTATATTAGCTCTAAATCTAATATGGGGATACATAATTTTATATGCGGCCCGCGGGAGATAACATATGATGCATTTCCAAAGTGGCCCGCAAGATCATTTGGGTTTTTCCACCCCTGATATAAACCATTGTGATAAATGTGGAAACTGTCTAGGCTTCAGGCAACCACTTATTTAAACTAAGAATTTTTTAAAAATATAAATAATTCGAAACAATATAAGCAATAAACTACAGTTAATTTATTACTTTTATCTGTTTTTGCTCTTAGAAATTTATTTAAGCCATTGTTACATCAACTATTTTAAATCTGTATTAGATTATGAAATATAGCTTTACGAATATGTATTTTTAATTTACAGAATTATATTTCATAATTTAATAGATATGTGAAAATATTTGCCAATATTTGAGAATATTTTAACATTTTATGTTTTTCTTTCTGTATTTAGAAACTTTTAGACTTCCTAGTAATATGTGTCATGCTTATTAAATGTCAAAATTGATTTATTTGTATATTGTGCGAGCAATATCCACTTCTTATCAAAGCTACACAGTGTAACGTGTCGGCGTATATTAGAGCCACAATGGTTTCAAGAAAAAAAGGCCACTTTCAGGTTCATGGGAACACTTTAAATTTCATTTTACAAACATTATATATATATATACAGAACTTTACAAAAAAAAAAAAATTAGGGATATAAATTAGATACACAAGTGCAGTTCTCTCCAAGGTCAGGAGATTTTCAGAGTTTTCGAGTTTACGATGAATCTATACACCTGGTCTGCGGCAGACCGGCGTGATTCACGACACCATCAGGGACTCACTTTGAAATCAGGTGGAAAACTCCGGCCTTCACTTCAGATAAAAAAAAAATGTCTATTCGTCGCAGAACTCTCTTCCTTCATCCCCAAAAATCTCCTTTTAAGACAATCTGTCAAGAGGAGGAAATCAGCTTCCCTCACTTCTTATCGGAGTAGACATTTCTCAGCTCGAGGTCTATCACCCATCACGAAGGAACAATTCATGGTACATGAATTGGTTGATATTCAATCTGTAATTGTTTCGACCTGTGAAGGTCACACAGACATTCGCTAATTTCCTGAGTCTCATTATGTCTGATACCGAATAGCTGCTATCAGATTTGAGTAACAGGCTGTTCTCATTAGTACGAACACTAATTTTATGTAATATAAGTAAAAACAATCAAGCTCATCTGCTGTCAAATTTGAGTGAAGGGTTTATTATATATTTTTCAAATAACATACATTCCTCTCTCCCGGGAATGAAGGCCTTTGGTATCCCAGGCTTCAGGTTCGAATCCTGGCAGTGGCATTGATCCTGTCGGTGAGTGGTTCGGAATCTACGTTAAACTGTAGTTCCCGGTCTGTTTAGCCAAAGTGTGCACAAGATGAACGTAGAGCGACAATCCAAACCAAACCAAACCCGGAAATGAATTGCCAAAACACTTCCCGTGAGAAAAAAATACTACAAACATATACTATACCATATTGGGTTATGAAATATAGCAATGCGAATATTTTTTCCCTTTTTGTCCGTGAAGAGAAATGATTTAAAACAATTATTCGGTGAACCTAATATTTTTATCACAAACACCAAAACACAAAACAAAAACTGCAATTTGTGCAACATCTCTTATATTCGTTCCTTCATCAATCGTAATAAAATTGGAAAATTTGATTGAGGAAAAAAAAAAAAAAATTGGATTTCGGTCGACATTTCATATATATATATATATATATATATATCTTTAGAGAAAAAGAGGGAGAATGTACCATAGATAAATAAATTAAGGATTCTGTTTCTGTTAAGATGCCATGATTTGTACAATACCTGCAGTATCTTCTATGCAGGTTCTGAAACTAAGTTTTATTTATTTATTTCTAACTCTCGGTCAAAACTCTCGACTCTATCAACAAATTCATCATCAATCCCTTATTATACCACAGAATCCCTTACACATTGTACAGGATTTTCAAGAAAACATTTGACAATCCCATACAATGTATAATGGATTTTATTATACATGTTATTAAAAATGTATACATGTTATAATAAAATATCTGTGGTTATTTCTAGATAATGTATTAAAAGTGACATATATTTATTGGATCACATATATTTATTGGATCACATATATTTATTGGATCAATATTTATTGGATCATATTTATTGGATCATATATTTAAAAAAACTCCTTCAGTTATAATTATTAACAAAAATTTTATTTTTTTTAATCCATTTTCTACTTTTAAACATATTCACGACTTTGTGCTGCTTATTGATTGCTTTATAATCGCTGCTTTGCTGATTGCTTTATAAATAGTTAATTCTATTCTCAAAATAAAATATTTGCCTTAAAACAAAACAAGCTACTTTCCATTGAATAAATATTTTAAACTTCCCAAAATTCCTGTTCTACTTAATATTAGCTTATTATTTATAGAAAAATTAAATATCCCCTTTCATAACCTAAAACTGCGAACAGAAAAACATTACTCGTGTTAAAATATAATCTAATATTCTTAATCCCAATATTAAAATCATGAATTTACAAAATCTGTTAAGAACATAAACAATATCTTTTTTTTTTTATTAAACATTTTTTGGAGATTTGTTAAGACTTCATGCCCTTTGTTGCATTGTAGTCGCAAAGCATAAATAAACTAAATCGAAAGCAATGAAAATACACTTAGACGGAAGAAAGATTTAGAAAACAAAATTTGGAAAATATAGAAACACGACAGGGAATAGGGATTAATTTATTATTCAATTTATCTAATTAAGATTGATCTGAATATTTCATATTTTATATAAAATAAAAAATTTTTCATTTAATTACTAAGTGAAATTTTTGTAACAGTTTCTCCCGTAACTTCTCGCTAAATTTTCACGTCCTTTAATTGCATTGTTGTTCTGAGCGTGTCAAAAATTTAAAGAAAGGCAATCATAAATTTACGACGACATGACTTATGATTCTCTCATTTAATGTTGAAACCAGCAATATTGCTTTCCAGATATGATTCCCCATGTTTACGCGTCATATGGAATAAACCAAAACATTTCTCAACCAACAGTCTTACTGTCACTATGAGAAAATTTCCACAATCTTATAATCGTCATCAAATAAAAAAAAACATCATATGTGATTATATGGAAGCCGCTATAGACCTACCAAACGTTGCAGCTAAATGTATACATATTTGTATTCCAATCGCAGGATTTGTATTAATTTAACCTCTAATATTTACACTAATATTAACTTCAGAACATTTAATATATTTTAGTTAGATCGAACTGAAATAATAGTTTTTAATGATTGAAACTTGATCTGATAACTGAATTATATTCCTTCCTCTCTCTACTTGAAAGTTTGTCTATTCATAAACATCACATTTCAATTAAAATTCAGAAAATACGCTTCTTTAACAATCCTATTCTAAAAATTGTCCATTTCTCACCACTAAATGAATAAATAAATAACTATGAATCCTTCAAGTAAGGAAATTAGATTCGTAAAGTATATATTTCATTAAAAAATAATTGCTAACGAAAATCTATCACATTGTTGAGGATCACTCCAGTTAAAAACAGATACCATTTCTAAGCAAGAATTTTGGAACTATTCTAAGCTGTATTAAGCTGTTCTAAGCTGGACTGACAACGATATGAGATTTCGGGAATGAAATAATTATATTTCTTTTCATTCGACTCCTTAGTAACGTGTGAGTGAAAAATCTTCCAGTTCAAAGCACCAATAGCTTTCGTCTTGCTAGCAATTGTTGCTCTCATGTTTACTTCCCAAATGTATAATTTCTTTTCACCCCAGCCCCCCCTACCCCGATCCAAGCTAAATGCATGAATAAACAAGTAATATAAAAAAAAAAAATTAAAGTCAATTCCTAATTTTTCCCCCTATATTGCAGAAAGTCCTTTATAAATAATTTTCATTCATTTTTTTAAGTTTATCTGGCACCATCTATTGGTAGATATAAGCAACTTAAATCTAAAAAAAAAAAAAAAAAAAAAAAAAAACTAAAATTAATTAATTTAATTTAATTAATGAATTAATATTTGAAACTTTGTAATATTAAAACTAACTTGAGTGGATGAATAAAAAGTATTTTGTTAAAAATTGAAAATTTGAACACGATATATATATAGGGATAGTGTGAGCTAATATAAGGAATTGAAAAAAAGATGTAAAAAATAGAATATTTTCAGGTGTTTAGGATTGGATCGTTGAAAATAAAAGGATTCTCAAAATCAATAAATAGAAAAGATGCATGAACTGTAAATGGAATGATTGAAACGAAGTATGCAATGAATACCAAAAATATTCCTACATACAACTGAATGTGTTTATTAAAAGATATTTTAAAATTTATTTTCAAACAGGATGTTTTGAAAAGGGAAGAAAATTGTATTATCGTGAAAATATATTTCTTGTTATTTATTTATTTTGTATTTCAAATAAGGAGACGTTTGCTTGCTCACAGGCTCAAAAAATGAAAATGAAAAGATCACGAATTCGAATTTTCTTAAAGAATAGAAAATATAAAAAACCATAAATTTCGCAGTTTGTCGAAAAGCAGAATAAAAAACATGTTTCCATCCTTATCTCAGATGAAAAGCCTTTATGTACAGAAAAAAAGGTTTGATTTAATATTTTTTCATTATTACAAATATAACTAATATGGTAGTTATGTTACTTAAATTGTAAAATGTCTTTTCAAAATTAAAAAAAATTTCCTCTCCCCCTTGCTTTTTTAAAACAGAATTTTTTTCAATTAAAAATTTAAAAATAACCAATTATATGCATGCATTTCCATACAGTTTCTATTTTTTTTTTTTTTTTTTTCGTTCCTTAAGCAAAATTAAAATGTATGAACATATCAGATGAATTTGAAGCATATCGGAATTCTATAGAGCACACTTTTTATGGCCAACATTAAATATCACTTTAATTGACATTTTTTTCAAATTTTAATAATTTTACTTTACTTTTTAAATATTTTTTTTTTAATAAAAAAACTATTTTATAGAAGTCAGATTGAAAAGCTGATTTTATTTTTTTTTCCAAGTAAAATAAATAAAATATTGTTCACAGGAGTACCAACAATTTTGATAAACTTTTTACAGATGAACAAGTTCTCATAAATTGACAGAATTTGATAATGTTTATATAATAAGATAAAAAATCACTGCATTTGCCAATTCCTATCCTTTTATTGAAATAAATCTTTCTTGAAATTTTTATTACTTATATGTTGTCGCATCCCCCGAAGAGTGCAGGGGAATCAAATATCGTGGTGCTTCCGAATAATATTGGCTATGTTGATTGCCAGCTCGGAGTATAAATCCTCTTCCGAGGGATGGTCCAGACAATGCATGGCAACTGCAATAGACATGATGAGGAATAAACTCTATTCAGGGAAGTTGCCACATTTTTGGTAATTTTTAACGCCATCAGCAGAAACTTTCATATTTTTGTAGTGCTTCATCCTTAATCTTGTGGGAGTATTAACTGTTTTTATATTACTTATATCTTTCATTCATATATCAGCGTCACCGAATTTAATAGCCCAATACATATATAGTAGTCTTAGAGTATTTAAATTTGACTAGCATTGTTTTTAATGCTCTGAAATAGATTTTTCTAAAACTAATTAAATGTTATTAATTAATATTGATAAATTTTAATTCAGAAACATACGTAAATATTTTTATCTTAGTATTCAAATGTTTTTTTTTTTAACAATATTAAAATCCTCATGTATCACTTGTTATTTCTTTTTGAGGCTTTTGCTATTTTATATTTTTAAATATAGAAAATAAATTATGTTTTAAATGAACATTTCCGCTTAAATTTCTAAATTAAAAAGAGTAGATTTTTAACATTTTCTTAGCTATAAAGAAACTTCACCAGAAGATGGAATGCAAGTATTCCATCAACCATAGGTGATACACTAACTCTCTCAAATAAAAAAAAAAAAGTACTTTTCTTAAATAAGTAGTATACATGCATATTTTATATATCAATTATTACGAAGTTTTCATCATTTTAAGTAATTAGTATTAATTAATTATTAGTAAATACACTTTCGTTTTTTTTTCTTTACATGCTTTTAAATGTCCGTCAATGTCTTTAATTCAGAATTTGAAATTATTAAAGAATAAGAGATTACTTGAACTGCACAATTTGAATGAACGCACAGGATGGGGGACCTATAAAAAAGCGTATTAAATATTTATAATGGGGAGAAACAACAAGTCATAGGAAGCGTCGGGGAAAATCGACAAATTGAAGATTCGCGATTCACATCGGATCGAATTCTCGCTGGATAAGGAAATTTTCTATGGAAGAAGGAATTGAATGCTGAAAAATACACAAAGCGATATAGGAAAAGGGAAAATTAGATATTGAAAATTTTACATTGTACCTACACACCTATATGCACTATTTGAAAGAAAGTGACGGGACACCCCTCGAAAAGTAGAAAAGTCGACAATACAGCTGACACATGCGCAATAATAGGTATCACGTGTCAGCCATATCCTATAAATACTCTGTGGAGTCGACTAGAGTTGTTTTTGTCAAGATGCCGCCACGGGGAGAGTTGTCTGCGTTCGAGAAAGGTGTGTTGGTTGGATTGCATCTTGCCAAGGTGTCAATTAGGGAGATATCCCGTCTCCGTAACTGCTCAAAATCAACTGCAGCACGTGTTGTGTGCCGCTACAAGACTGAGGGACACTGTCAGAACAAACCCCGAAGTGGACGACCTACAGTTCTCACCAGCAGGGACCGGCGGGTGCTCGTCAGGAGATTCGAAGTAACCGTCAAACATCCATGGATAACATCTCTAATGAGTTTAGACAAGCCTCAGGTGTGGTCGTTTCGACCAAGACTCTTCGTATCGAGGTCCATAAGTTAGGTTACACTGGACCTTCGGTTTGGTTCGGACTGGTTTATCCTTTTCCGTTCCGATGGACGTGTTTGGGTATGGCGTTTACCAGGAGAACGCCTTTTGCCCGAGTGTGTCGTCCCAACTGTAAAGTTTGGTGGAGGAGGATTGGTGGTATGGGCCTGTTTCTCCTGGTATGGGGCTGGCCCACTGGTGAAGGTTGATGATCATGCCATGTTGCAAGGAGGACTCTTGATTGGTATGTGAACAACAACGTTAAACGCATGGAGTGGCCGCCGCAGAGCCCTGATCTTAACCCAACTGAACATCGCTGGGACGAATGGACCGTCGGTTGAGGGCCTGCACTCCACTCCCCAAAAGCAAGCCTGAACTATGGAACTTCCTGTTAAACATTTGGAAGGAAATTCCTCTTGCCACTATGGCTAATTTAGTGGAAAGCATGCCCAGAAGGGTTGCAGCTGTGAGCGCAGCCAAAGGAGGCCCTACCTCCTATTAATTTTAATAAATATGGGTTTATGTCGTTATAGTGTCGTGTCCGTCACTTTCTTCACATAGTGTATATATATATATATATATATATGTACTATTTTATTTATATGCATTTATATGTACATATATGTATAGAATCTTTTAGGGGATTTTTTTTTATTTTTCTTTTCTCTTAAATTAATATTTTGATATATATTTAATTTGTCAATATACAATATAAAAAATTGATTTCCCAAGTTCAACAAATTGACTACTACTATATCATACCACGTCACGGTGCCTAGAGCTGCGTTTTGCCTATACAGTTTGGGAATGATGTGAATTTTTCGCAAAATTTATTTTGGCGGTACAGATGAACAATTAGAAAAACATTTATAGAAACAATATAAAATTTCTAATAAATTTACTAGCTAAAATACCTATCTTTTGAAATCAGGAAAACAATTTTTTTTCTCGTTTACAGAGTAGTTCAATTAAGCAAAATCATCATGTCAATATATTTTTTCCCATAAAGATTTTTAAAAAAAACCCATACATTTTCTTTTTTTTTTTTTTTACTTAAGAAAAATCTGCAAAATGAGGTGTTATATTGATCCTTAAATGCGCACAGAAAATTAATACTGATCTATAATTTTTCAAAGAAATTTTTGTTAATATTTCTAGAGAATGACTTAGACATGCAAGAATTTGAGCTTTTTCCATCATTCAGATTTTCTCTAGAACAAAGTTAATTCTGTAATAAATCTATAGTCTTCATATGATGGAAAATTTGAGAAGGCAAAATATTATATCAGTATAAATGCTGGAATTTAAATTAGAGGATTTTTTGAAATACTTAACAGAAGAGGAACATGACTTTAAGCAATCCAAA
Organism: Caerostris extrusa; assembly: GCA_021605095.1. Classification (NCBI taxonomy): domain Eukaryota; kingdom Metazoa; phylum Arthropoda; class Arachnida; order Araneae; family Araneidae; genus Caerostris; species Caerostris extrusa. Next base: position 27,030 of record BPLR01012849.1, on the reverse strand, counting down.
TAATTACTATTTAACTGGAATGAATATTTTTCACAACATTTGGAATTTTCTGCAATGGAAAAACAAAAATTAAACTTGCTTATTAATTTTAACCTTATGCTGCTATTTAAAATAAAAGTTCTTATATTATTATTGAAATTAAATTGAAACTTTTTGTTTTGTTTGCAAATGATGCTTGGCGAAAATTCTTATAATTGGCGTGCGGCAGCCAAATATCACTCAAACAGCATTTCACAAAATTTTAATCCTTTTATTGAAAGCTTTTCTTTTTCTGATTATAACTAAATACACAGAAATTTGAATTTTTCTTTTAAAATGCAAAATAAATTCTCTTTATTCAACGAAATGGCTGTGACATATAAGGGATTATAATTCCCTGTGTTACATTACAATTGTTACAAAGACAAACATTATTTTATGTTTGGTTAAATTTAAAAGTTTTGAGAATTCAACTGAAGATTAATCAACACACTAGATTTATCTTTTATAAATAATGCATTTTTCTACAATTTTCTTTAATTGTAATAAATTTCTATTCCGTTGTAGCCCTAAAAGAATATAATCTTTTAAATCTAAATAAATAAATATTTAATTTCATATATATATATATGTATACACATAGAAATAGATTTTCTTTATACTTCTCGTGAGTATTTTTAGGGTCTCTTTGTTGATTCAGAGCTGCATTACTGAGCTTAATAAAATAAATTTTTTGTAAATAAAGTTGTAGTTTGAGCTCCTAAAATATATGAAAATCATTTTTGATTTTTTTGTGATGGTAAACTCCCGGATTAACTTGAATCACAAACTGGTAGCAGCAGTCCTCTTGTTATCCAGGAATTATCTGCGGTCCGTGAATTTCACCACAAATCCGCACTTTCATGCATGTTTCTGGCTTAAATGGGCACTTCCTCCCACTCATTTAAATTGTCAGATGCGTGGAAGTTTGCGGTGATGAGTCCCTGCAGGAGTATTAGTAGAGTATTGGAGCTAAGAGTATTGAGCTAAGAATTCCCCTCATCCATATTCATTAGAGAGAGGGAGAAAGGCCTTTTTAAAAAGTTGCGTATCTGCTTTTCATGGAATTAGCAGACCTATTCCGCTTCTTCCCATGTAGTTCATATGAAAGCCTCATCGGTAAAGAATGGTTCCCCCTTTTCCCCGTCTTTCCAAATTACTGGATAAAAGGGAATTAAACACAAAACTCTAATCATCTCTGCCGATTTAAATATTCTGAAAGGAAATCTAAGACAAATAGACAGCTCTGATATCAATAATAATTATCTTTTTAATTATGTCGAACTTCTATAATGGAAATTACTTAAAGGTGCATTTCTGCTCTAATAGTCCATCATCTTAATCTGTTTTCTACTTAAATAATAAGTAACAAGCAGAAAAGAAATACCGCAACTTAACAGCAGATGTGGGATAAACATAAATTGCATACGAGTATATTACAAAGTAGCCAGATTCGATTTTTTTAATTCATTCGATTCTTCAAATTCATTTGCTAAAGCTCTAAAATTTAATATCACAGTAAGGTTTATTGATTATATTCTATTAAGATTATTGATTCTATTTATTCATTTTATTCTTAAGGCTCCATTCATTCTCTAATAGTCCATCAACTTAATCTTTCTGTTTAAATAATAAGTAAGTAACTGTAAAGAAGTTCTTCAAATTAACAACAGACAAAAGTAAATGTGTATAAAAACAAATCGCATACAAGTTTATTAAAAAGTAGTTAGATTCGATTTTTAAATTCATAAGATTCATTTGCTAAAGCGCCAAAATTTAATATCACAGTAAGATTTATTGACTCTGTTTTATTATTTTATTCCTTTGGAAGATTTTCTGAGCAATATGCTACAGATATTTTTTTTACTAACAGAAGCACAAAAAGAAATTTGACCATTACAATCTAGAAAATCTATTTAAAAATTTAGTATAAATTTTTTTTTTTTTTTGAATTGCATAACGGTATATTTAATTAAAGAGTCAGAAAATTAATGTCTCTTTTATGTAAATGTTTTTTTCCTAATGCAGCTGGCAAACGCTTAGACAACTGTCTTCGATGCCTTAAGGCAAGTGCTGCACCGACGTTTTTCACATAGCACTACCCAGGAGGTGCGTGTTGCTTTAAGATAAGCTACGAACGCGGAGTAACAATACCTCCGCAACTCTCTACGATCATGTTAGACCGTGATCTACGATTTAGAGTGAATTCTGTTATGTTAAATGTAATATTATTGATTTTTATTTCTTTAAGGATGCTGTTAATCATAAATTTTTATGTTGACAAACAACTTGTCAATTTCTAATTCTAATCAATTCAAGTCATATCTGAGAATTTTTATTACAGAACAATTTTTGTTTATAAATATATGAGATTTTCCCATGTTTAAAAAATATTCGGGAAGAAAACATTATCCATTCAAAAACAACTGGTTTCATTAGATTTTTTTTTATGTCGTTACAACAATACAATTAAATGCAAACCTTAAATCGAAATTAAGAAAGCAATTCATTAAACATTCAAATATTGCGTTCAACAGGCAATTTAAGAAGAGCAGAATGATTTTGAATATTCCATTTCATCGCAACTTTGTTCTTAAGAATCTTAACCCAAAGGTAATTGCAAAAACCTCTTTAATTTGATAAAAATAATCAATAAATTTGTTGCTATGCAGCATGCGCTCATTAAGCCTAAGTCCTAATCTATATATATAATATTATGTGAATAAGAAATTCAATTTTAAAAAACTCAAAAAATTCATTTGACATTTTCATATTGATTTTTAGTTATTAAACGATATCTTATGACATTTTTTTCTCTCAATGGTAAGTTTACAGTTACGGTTGAGGTAAGTTTACAGGACAAAAGATATCATAAAAATAATAAATACAAACAACTATATAGAAACAAATGGCTTCAGTTAATTCATCAATTTAAGTCTGGCAGTCCAATAACGCTTCCATAAAGAAATAGGAGGCAGTGCAGAACAGGAAGCAAGGCGAAACATACTACTAGGTCCAAAAAGTAAGACCAATTTTCAATTTAAAATTCCAGAGACTTATGGAATTTCAATTTTCTTTTCTTTTTTTAGGTTGCTGGCATTGTCCTTGATATATGTGTGAAATTTGACGTCAAAATATTCATTAGTGCTTGAGTTACACTTGGCATTGTAAGATGCTAAAACTGATTCCAATAATTTTTGAAATGTTTGGATTAATTGAGCAAAGAACTTGAATTAAATTTTGTTTGCGGAAACGTATAGAATTTTGCAGAAGGCATTCGGTGAGCATTCCTACATCGGAAAGAAATGTTTAGAAGGGCTATAAACAGTTCAAAGAAGACAGAGAAGGCACTTTATAGACGAAGAGCCCACTGGTTGACCATCAACCTCCACCGACGAAGCCCACGTCCATTAAAGATTTGGTGCTTGCAAACCGTCGATTTACAATTAGAGACCTTGCTGATGATGTTGGAATTTCAAAAGGATCGGTCAATTACGTTTTGGGCCTCAAACGCGTCAAATCTCGATCGATACCGAAAACACTGAATGCACCAGCTCGCACTTCTGTTTCTTCAAAACTTTGTCGTCAGAAATGAAACCCATTTCGTTCCACATGCCATCGTATTCCCATCGTGAGACTACTGGCTATTTGCTAAACTCAAAAGACTGCTCCGGTAATACCGTTTTGAGTCGATTAAAGAGATTCAACGTGAAGCATGCGCTTTGAAAGCCGTCCTTGCCGATGACTTTTTAGCAAGCATTGAGAATTGGAAAAAAAAAGTTGGCATAAGTGCATTTTGCCCGGCGGAGATTACTGTGAAGGCGATTAGATAAATTTGGAAAAATTAATAAAGAGTTTTTGAAAAAAAAAATTGGTCTTACTTTTTGGGCACAATAGAACCCGTTTCTTCCTGGTTATCACATAGGAGACACCGAGGATCAGAAGTCAGTGAAGTCTGTGAAGGTGCTTGCGTAGACAATCGTGACCGTAGAAAAGCCGTAGCACTGCCACCGATGATAATGGGACAAATCACCCGAGTTCCATTGCAGAACTCTAAGAAACTCAAATTCCGAGCCAGATGGAAGTTTTTTTTTTTTTTTTTTTTAGATCATTTTGGCGTATTAGACGTTGCACAATGAGGAGGTAGATCTATGTTGCATCCTTCTTACTAAGTATAAGGTAACAAATATAATTATGCATTTTCTGATTTTATTGTGTAGACTGAATTTGTAAAATGGCTTTTTGATGACTTCTAAATGGATGATTTTATAAAGAAGTTAATTTATTAGTTGCATAAAATATTTTTGATTAGAGACGTAATTTAGAAAAAAAACATGGATATTCTTTATTAATCAAAATTTGTTTTTTCAATAAAATTCAGAAGCCCCCATTTACTTATGTGAAGTAACCTTGAGATAAAAATTTATTTATACTGCTAAATTATTTTATGTAAATGCATTCAAAACTTTTGGTGTTTCAGATATTTTTATCATTGATGCTTTACCATCAAGATTGTGGTTATACCCAAATGGTTTTCTTATTGTTAGTTTCTAGATACAAAAAAATCAGTTTTCAGTTTCCCTGCCTAATTTGTTTCTTATATTTGAGTATTTGGGCCTGAATGGCCGAGTGTCTGGCGCTCGGTACCACAGGTTTCGGGTTCGAGTCCCGGCGGTGCCATGGTTGTTTGTAGTGGTTCGGAATCCACTTTAAAAAGTAGGTCCCGGTCTAATAGGATCGTAGAGCGTTGCGGGGGCATTGTTACTCCGCGTCCGTGGCTTAGTTACACGCCCCCTGGGTAATGCAAAGCGAGTACGTCTGTGCAGCACTTGCCTTAAGGCATCCAAAGACCAAGCTGTCTGTGTTTGCCAGCTGCATTAGAAAGAAAAAAAATATTTGAGCATTTACTTTTCCAAGTTGGTATATGCATCATATTCTTTTGTGTCATATCAGTTTTAATAAGTAAAAATATACAAAGTTTCGAATGAGAAACAATATAGTGTAGGAAAAAACAAAAAAAAAAAGAAGAACCTAAAGTGTAACCTATATTGCAATTTAGCATGTTCTTATTGACTGCATTCTCATGTGACTTGGCAGTAGAATTTGCAGAATTTTCTTCGAATGAAAATTTTTATTTACCCTTTTCATTTTTCTGTACGACACCGAGGAAGAAAATAAAAAGGAAAAATGGAATATAGAATGGTAAAAAACTGTAGCCCTTTATTTCTGTCAACAGGAAAGTGAACACTAAATAATAATAATAATAATAAAGTTTGAATTCATACGTTTTGATTAACAATTTCAAATGAAACAGGCAATGAATTCGAGCAGATAATTAAATATAAAACGAGAAGTATTGCTTCTTTTATAAAAGTAGAAATACCTTTCATAGCATTAGAAACGAAACCTTTCTTTTTCATTTTTAAACTAAATTCATTGATATGCTGAGCAAATTTTTGTCTGTCTGAAAAATAATGACGTTTTTATACAGCACAATCCTTCATTTTTAAAATCACAAAACTCTTATTTTTCACTTTTAAAATTTTGAAATGCATATAAAAAATACAAAAAAAGCAATTTTAAAATTTATATGATGTTGAAATTTGCAATTAAAGATTTTCTAATTATATTCAATTAAATAATTATTTTATCGTCAAGGTGTTATTTGTTTGTGATATTGTTATAATTTTTTTTTTTTTTTTTTTAGTTTCTAGATACATTTTGCATAAAAAAAGCACTTACATGCACGTATTTCATGATTTTACGCAAATTGATTTATTTTTGTATTAACTGTGTATATGCATATAAATATAATGGAAGTCATTTATAGTATCAGATGATTGGTTAAATGATGATGCTTTAGGACAAGATATCAAGTATATTTTTAAGTATCCTATGTATGAATTGTTAGTGAATATTAAAAAGAATACACAATATATTTTTGTAAACATGGTAATGCATTTGATGCATGTAAACTACACGTATGAATTCAATAGTTAAAAAAATTCGATAACAGAATTAATAAACCCATTATTTATTTTTTTTTTTTTTTTTTTTTCGAAATCAAAAATTACAAAAAGGTATTCAATTAGTTATTTTTAAATTAAATAAAGTAATTATTTTCACAAATAATTGTTTTAATTATTCCATGTCAGAAACCTTTTCGTGAATTGTATATCTCATCACTTTTTATTAAAGTAGAGCCATGGGAGCTTACGTATGGAATAAATAAATAATTTTATTAAAAAAGATTAACCCATTTTGAAAATTCAAGCATGTTAAATTTTTTAAAATACATCTAAATCGCAAGAGTTGCATAGATTCCAATCGTCACACAAACTATCCTAACTAAAATTAAAAAAAAAGAATTAAATATCGTTGTTTTGAATTTTGTATAGATTTTTCTTGTAATTTTCAAAAATATTAGGTGAAATTCACTTAAACTTTTAAAAACTGCAAATTATAAACAAAAAATTAAAAATTAGATTTCGTTGATATTAAATGATTTAAAAATTTTAAATGGAAAGATAATTTATTCTTTCTTAGAATACAGTAGTGTCTAATTATATTCGATATGTCGAAAGAACTATATGGCATAAAGAGTAAAAGTTGAGTAACTTTTTAAAATAAAATGTTGATAATGAAATTTTTCTCAAAAAGAAATTTTGTCCTCAAAAAACCTAAGGAGAAAAATCTAATTACTTGCATAATGAGAAAATGATAGTATATTGATATGTCGAATATTTGCAGACGACAGTATAAAGAACACTTGAAAACACATTGTTTAAGAATTATATGGAAATGCTATTTTGTAATATTTTTATATTTTATTAAAAAAATTGGCGATTTACATATTTTATAAAGTGGAAATCTAAACATATACTGCATATCAATAAAATGCCGAAATTTGCTATTTACATAATTTGCAAGTAAATGCATTTCCATCTTACTGGAAAATATAGTAATTCCATTTATCATTTTTATTTGCAGTTCTGAAACTGCGTTAAACTGTAGGTCTCGGTGTAATCAACCCAAAGTGTGTGTAAAATGACATAGAGTGACAAACCAAACCATCATCATTTTCCTATTAACAAGAATGAATGATTAATTTGTTATTAACATTTTGTTTGATTGAAAATAATAAATGAAAATTTTAATTTTGCCATTTGAAAAAAATTAAATGGATAAATAAAATTAACATAGAAAATAAAAATTAAATGAAATGAAAATTTTAAAATTTCTAGCTGAAAATAAGTTAAATTGATAATTAAAATTAACTTGGCAGTTTCTTTTACAAATCCCAGATCACAGTTAAAGAGATGCAATTTTTTAATTCTTCTGTAATGCTTAGAAAAAAAAAATAATATTTATTTTGATTATTTTTTAATATTCATTATCTACTTAATTTATATTTATGATGGAAGATTTTTTTTTTTTTTCACTTGGTGATTAAAACCAGGTCTGCATGAAAAATTTCTAGAATGCTTGTAATATTCAAAAAATACATAATTTTCATGATATGAATAGTTGCATAATTTAATAAGAAGAATTCCATTTCTTGTGTGTGTAATTAAATCTCAGTTAATTGAAAAACAGCGCATTTTTGCTATAGCATTAAGTAAAACTCGAATTTAAGCAAAATTTTAATTTAATTCGTATGCAATGCTTTTCAATCAACATTCTAGAGTATACAGAAATTTAATTTTAGTTTTTTTATTAATTACACGAAAATAATGACCAAAATATTATAGTAATTTTTTACTTTTATACAGACATTTTTTAATTCATGGTTTTAAATTTCACCTGCTTTCAATATATAAATATATACATATATACCTAAATGTAAATATCTTTTTAAAAATGAATTATTTTTTTTAAAATGTTGTAAATTTTTTTTTATTTTAGAAGCATGGAATTTCAATACATACAATTTCGTATGCTTTGGAGTTCTGTATAAATTTTATCGTGAATTTTTAAACCAAAATTCAAAAGAAACTTAATACACTACGTCAAAAAATATAATGTTAAATACACTTTTACATGTTTTTAAGTGTTTCAATACATTTATGAAATTTTGTGAAGCATTCCAAGATAAAATATTTCATTAAAAATGAAATTTAAATAATTTCATCCTTATTTTTTAGAAAATTAGATACAATTTTGTGTGAAGACGAAGACGTTTTTCTTAAGTTAAATATAACAAAATTGCAGCTATAAAAAGAAAACATAACTTAAATTTATAAAAATATTCAAGACTTTAATAGGGTTCATTAAATTTTTTGTATAAATGTAACCGCGTCAATGTTTGAATTTCAAAACTTCTTCCTTTTCGTGTAAAATTTTTTTTCCTACTTAAACGCGATTTATTTTTAAATTTATCACTTTTGTATTTTCTACTAGGAGATAACAAAAAATATTCTAAGATGTTTAGAGAAATCAATAATGTAAAATCTTTTTTTTTATTTATAATATTATTTATACCAAAATGATTGTTAATAATTTATTAAAAAAAAAAAAAGCAAATGCTGTATTTGATATAATTTCATGCATTAATTTTTTTTCTTAAATATTATATATATATATTTTAAAATTTATTCGCATTAGCATCCTAGAGTATACAATAATTTAATTTCACATTTTTTTTATTAATTATATGAAAAGTAATGATCAAAACAACACAGTACTTTTTTACTTCAACAGGCATTTTGAAATTCATGGTGTTAAATTGCATCTTGTTTTCAATATATGTATATATATATTGAAAACAGATGCAATTTATGTATATATATATATATATATATATATATATATATATATACCTAAACGTAAATATATATTTTTATTAAAATGAAATATTTTTTTAAAATGAATATATTTTTTAAATTTTTAAATATTACTTTATAAATTAAAATATTAAAATTCTTAAACAATATGGAATTATTTGAAAAATAGTTTGCAGTCGAAGGCTCTTTTAGAGGCAATTTAATATCTCAAAGAAAATCGAATAGAAAAATTATTTATTTTATTGTTTAAACTCAAATATTAATTAAAACTTTTATATTTAGTGATGTTGTTTTCAACAATTATAGAAAAAGTTAATTTCTTAGTAAATATATTTTTTCATAATTCCACCTTTATATTTAACTCCTAATAATTTTAAAGGAATCCTTTGCAAATTTAAGTTGCATCTATCAACCAATAGATCAACCATTACTAACAACAAAATGTTTTTTAATTTTTTATTTATCTCAATTAAGTTTTTTTTTTTTCTTTTTAACAAATAAAAGTTTTGGGTTTAAAATAAACTACAATTCTCTCAACAATAAAATTCATTAAAAAATGTGCATGATTATTAATTAGAATTTTGTTTGGCATCATTTTTTTTCAACTTTTTTTATAACCCTCTATTTTCAATATTGGAATATCATTATATTAGATTAATTCCATTAATATTTTTAAATTTTTTTTTTTTTTAATGTGGAACTCTTTATTTCTATATCTAAATTGTTCCTCATTAATTATTTTTATTTTGTCTTCAAAATTTAGAATATTTTTCCTCCTATAATCTTTTTAAATAACAATGTTTTATTATTAAATAAACAACAAATTAATTCATACCTAGTGCAGCATGAATTTTTTGTGTATTAATTTGTTTGTTCATTTATTCTTGATACAATTTTTACTTTGTAAACAACATAGAACAATTTAAAAATTATTTCTAATATATCCTAATTGTATTGTATCAAATAATATTAATATAATAAATAGACACTTAAACATTTCAGTTGAATTGTCATAACAAATTGTTGACCAATCTTTATTAAATAATTTCCCTTTATTTATTTATCTTTGTGTATATGTAAATTTTTTTAACTTAAAATATTTTCTCATTTCTGTTCCACTTAATTTTTTTTTCCTTTTTCAGTTTTCAAAAGAAAATTTAAATTTTTAAACATAATTTATTTCTAAATTTTTAACAATTTTTGTCTTATTTTTTTTTCTGAGATGAAGTAACTTTTGATTTTCATTTCTTTTCTTACAACTGATATATTGCAGTAAAGAATTTTGTCGGATATTTCAATTATTCTATTTCTGCTCAAATATCATTTATAAATGAAATTTTGCAGTTTATAAAATAGAGAATAATATTAAAAGTGTAATATGAATGTGTCACACTCTCCCTATATATATCTTTTTCAAATTTTCAATCGTTCATAAAATACTTTTTATTCATCCACTTAAATTCAAATACATTTTTTTCAACTTGTAGTGGATGACACTGGATGCTAATACAGTTTTTTCAAATATTAATTCAGTAATTAAATTTAATTCATTAATTTTAGTTTTTTTAGATTTAAGTTGCATCTATCAACCAATAGATGGCGCCAGATAAACTTAAACAAATAAATGAAACTTATTTATAAAGGATTTTCTGCAATATAGTGAAAAGAAAGTAGGAACTGACTTTAAAAAAGTTTTTTTTTTATGTTACTTGTTTTTTTACAAACAGCGATCGGCGAGCCTCATTTACAACTTATGTATTCCATGAATAGCCTACCAATGGATGTCGAGGGAAGTCTTTTTAAGGCGTAATTGCTCCGATGTACCGAATTTGCTTGTCGACAATCCTTCCAGGACAAAATCGGGAAAACTCCCACCAGACAGCTGACTATTGATGAGATACACTTAGGCATATATTGTCCCAATCGCAATCGAGACTGCTTGTTTCTGAAAGCCAGTAGCTTCAACAATGCCACCAGCTGATTCGAATCTTAGCCCTCCTGAAAGCTGCTCAGGTTACTACTGGGCCACGAGTTGAGCAAGTTTATTACTTAGCTCACCAAAAATAACACTTATCTTTAAAAATAAGTTTTTTTACAATTAAAATTAATTTTTATATATTATTTTATATATTTTATATTATTTAAATATTATATATTTAAATAATAATATTATATTATATCATTATATTATTTAAAGATAAATATTATATTATTATTTTTATTATTTTTTTAATTTCAACCATGTCATTAAAATCATTTATTATAATTTTATAAATGAGTGCTTCATTTAGCTAAACACTTAACATTTTATGTATTAATCTCAATGCATAATTTCATACATTTTCATATAAATTATTGACGTATCATTTATCATATTTTCAATTATTAAATTAATTATTGTACAAAAACAAATTTTAATAAACAATTAAACAAATTCTGCTCAAGTTTCTAAAATAATTTTAATTTTTTAATTAAAACTCATGACTAACAGTTATTTGTTATTTAAGTTTATTAAATACCATAAAATTCTAAGATACATTTAACAACCACATGTAATGTAATATATTTAACATAACCACATATAATATAATACATTTAACATAACCACATATACTATAATAAATTTTTAACACACACACACACACACACACACATATATATATATATATATATATTATAATACATTTCAACACATAAATTTATATTTATTATAATATTCTAAAACACACATATAGATTTATTAAAATTTGTCTTTGCTGTTCATCAAGTAATTAATTATTATTTTTCTTAGTGATAATCACCATTTTATAAGATAATTTTAATTTTTAGATTTTTTTATAATATATAAAAAAAAAAAACAATAAAGCATGTTTTGGGCCGAAAAAAAAAATTACAAGAAAGAAAAAAAGAAATTAAATATTGAAACAAAAAAATTAATAAATATTACTTTTTGTGAAACGTCCGAAAATTATAATACAAGGGAATATAACGTTATTTTCAATTTAAATAATTCATTTCCTTACATAAATTCCATTCAAATCTGTTATAAGAAATAAAAAAAAATACATAGTCCTCAAAAACTATTTCAATAATAGTTTTTGTTACATAAATTATTACATACTATAACATTTTGAAACAAAAGTAATAAATTTATGATTTTTTTAAAATTTCATTTCCACAGTTCATAAAATAATGGATCATTTCTTTTATCATTTTGTAAACAATTTTGTAGCTTTCAAATTAATTTTTAATAGTCTAAAAGTATAATAAATTTAAGCCAAAACAATACAGCATATTTTGTAAGAAAAACCAATTTTTTATAAAAAAAATTAATTAAATAATATTAGCAGACAAATAAACAAAATATTATTTTTCACCAAAAACTCAATTATATTGCAATTGAATTTAACATTATTTTCAATTAAAAATTTTTTTTATTTAACAAATTGGATTAAAATTTGTAAAATGAAAATTTAAATAAATTTCATCAAATACTTTTGTCAATAACAATTTTCATTACTTAAACTATTTAACACTGTATTATTTAAAAATAGATACAATAAATTTATGAATATTTTTTCAGTTTATTGATACAGTTATTTAACTTTATCATTTCTTTTTATCATATTCCTATTATTGTTTTTTTAATTTATGTTAATTGCAATAGTCATACATGAATGCATAATTATATAAAGAAATATTCAATAGCGTAATTTTTTAACAAAAATAAGTTTTTTCAAACAAAAAATATTAACAAAATATTATATTTTTGCCAAAAACACAATTATATTCAATGGAATGTAACATTAATATAAATATATTTAACATTATAATTTTACTATATAATAATAAACTCTTTTATATATAACTTTAATTAATACTTTTATTAATTAACATTAACATGTAATATATTTCTAATGAATGTATCATTAACATAAATATATTTAACATTATACTTTTAGTAGCATAATAAACTCTTTTATATATAACTTTTATAATTCTTTTATTAATTGCAACATTAACATATATATTTGCAATGGAATGTAACATTAACATAAATATATTTAACATTATACTTTTACTAATATAATAACCTTTTATATACAACTTTTACTAATTTTTATTAATTGTAACATTAACATGGAATATATTTAAAAAGGAATATAATATTATTTTCAATTTAAATATTTCTTTGTATGGACCAAATTGTATTAAATTTGGATATAATATATTTATATTTAATTGTAAAATTAAAATATAAATATATTTCATCAAATTTTGCAAATATAGTTTTCATTACTTAAGCTATTTCAAAATAGAAATAATAAATTTATGAATATTTTTCATTTTATTGCTACAGTTATTTAACTTAATCAATTTTTTCATCAAATTCCTAATAATGAATTTTTTTAATTTATAATAATTGCAATAGTCAAACATAAATATATATATAAAGAAAATTCAATAAAGTAACTTTTTCACAAAGATCAGGTTTTCAGATATTTTTTTTTTAAATTGTAATTGTAATACAATGAAACATTCAGCAATACAATGAGGTTTGTTTTCAATATTTTATATGAATTTAAATGAAATGTTGTTTTAGTATTAGTATATTAATTGAATAAACATATTATGAACAAATGAATTTACAGATATGAGACAACGAAATATTTTCGAGTTTTTAAAATGCAAAGTAAAGATTTGCAAATTTTACTTTTATACTACGCAAAGTAAACTTTTAATTATTCAAAAGTAAAAATTTTTATACTCCTATGTTAATTAAATCACATCTGAATTACAGTTTAATGCAAAATAGTTTAACATCTTAAGATGCAATTCTGTTACTACGAAAAGCCAGATATTAATTAAAATGTTGGTTTTTAATATTTCTTCAAAATTTGATGTTTATAATTTATTTACAAAGCACCTCTTTTAATGCAAAAACATAGCCTTTTTTCTTTTAATTTAAGGAAAGAAATTTCTGTATTTTTAACTTTCATTAACTCATGACAAGTTTTATTGATAGGTTTCAATCATTATAAGATGGGAAAGACTTACCACATCTTGGAATGAACAAATTTAACATTTAACTTTCAGCCTTCAAGCACCTTAAAACACTTTAAACAACTTTTATTAGCATTTAAAAAGTTGAAAAATTTAATCGTAATTCATAAAGCTTCTATTAATTTTATGAAGTGATAAGAAGATTTAAAATAAGCAGCGATTTTTCAAATGAATATCTATAGAAGTCCATCTTAACGAAGAAGAATATCTTAGAAGTCCATCAATGATGAAGAATATCTTAGCAGTCCATCATGCCGAAAAAGAATATCTCAGCAGTCCACCATGCCGAAGAATAATATCTTAGAAGCCCACCTTGTCGATGAAGAATATCTTAGCAGTCCACCATGCCGAATAAGAATATCTTAAAAGTCCATCATGCTGATGAAGAATATCTTAGCAGTCCACCATGCCGAAAAAGAATATCTCAGCACTCCACCATGCCGAAGAATAATATCTTAGAAGCCCACCTTGTCGATGAAGAATATCTTAGCAGTCCACCATGCCGAATAAGAATATCTTAAAAGTCCATCATGCTGATGAAGAATATTTTAGCAGTCCACCATGCCGAAAAAGAATATCTCAGCAGTCTATCGTTCCGAAGAAGAATGTCTTAGAAATTCACCATTTCTAGTTCAAAAAAGTGTTTAAAATCATACGCTATAGTCTTTATTCATTTTTGTAATGGTCAGTTCACATCATTGTTTACGATAACATATATAGTTCTTTAAGCGTTAACTATTATAGAAATCTATTTCAAAATGATTCTTGCTTAAAATGATGTTTTAAAATTCTTTAAATTCGTCGATTTTTCAGGTTCAAAGTAATATCATTCATAATTTTATATAGGTGAGAATTTTAAAAGAAAGATTTAGTCCTGCTATCGTCTATTATCCATCCGTATCAATGGCGCAAATATCGTCTTATTCTTCTTGTGAAGTTGCGAAAATCACGACGAAAACGTTCTTTCCACGTTTCAGGCTCCTGGACATATGGTGTTGGCAATTTTGTCGAATATCTTGCCTTTGGATGCAAATGTATCTTTGAACATGCTTCGGTGAGTATTTCCTCATAGTCTGACACTTCAAGTTTGGATATTTATTTCTTTCCGCTAAGAAATTAATGGATTCCCGACTTGGGCTGGATTCACTGTCTGAGGAATTTCTCCGCGAAAAGAATTTGACGACTTCTTTATTTTTGAATATTAGTTATTTGGTGTAGGAAGAGAGTTCGATCTCTTCCTTTCAAAATCTCTGTCTCTACCACGATTTAGAGACATATTGAAAACTCAAACTCTTTCCTCCTTTTCTAAACGAGTTGCTTTTATCTAACACTTTAACCCTGCGCTCTCGGAATTTAAACTGCAGCCAGCTTTCGTCTTTCGCGGCGGAGCGAGAAATGCTGGGTGTTTGTAAACATCGATATATAATCGACCAATAAACCGAGGCGCAGGGATCTTGGTGTCGTCCGTATGGCAGCACTTCTGGCCTACACTGTTTTCTTAGAGCCGTTCTGGTTAGCTCATATGTGATAAAACAATTTGCGATCTGAGCGCCACATGCAAGTCATCGGTAATTGGCTGCCGACTTCAAAAGCTCTGTGCGTTAAAAATATTAGTTACTTAACATCGCCATCCAGAAAATCATTTATGATTTTCTTAAAAGGAAAAATTGTTGCAATTGTTGCGTTTTTAAAAGTAAAACTGCAACTTTTTTATATTTAATTTGTGATTTACTATTTTATAAAATGCATAAGCATCTTTATTAGATAGGATGTATTTTGAGATATTTTGTAGTTTGACTTACAAGAGACGGTTCCAGAACTTAAGAATAAACATTGAGTTGTAAACTCAATGCAAACCATGAAAATAAAAACGATCACGACTAACACATGTGTATATATATATATATATATATATATATATATATAAATCGAAATTATAATCGAGAAGGATGAAGAGACATTTATTTTCAAATTGTTTCACT
The DNA here is from genome assembly GCA_021605095.1 of Caerostris extrusa. Taxonomy (NCBI): domain Eukaryota; kingdom Metazoa; phylum Arthropoda; class Arachnida; order Araneae; family Araneidae; genus Caerostris; species Caerostris extrusa. The sequence goes on along the minus strand of BPLR01012849.1, from coordinate 11,183 downwards.
AAAGTGTTTGTTCCCAATCAAAAGGTATGTGCAAAGATAATGATATTTACTCCTCCTGGAGTTTTTTTTTTTTAAATAGTAGTGCACAAATATTGTTAAGGAAAAAAAAAAAGAAATATTTGAAAAACTTCAATAATTAGTAGAAACAACTAACAATATTTATGAAAAATACATGATTTCTCACATTTAAAGAAAGAAATAAGGAATCACAAGTTAAAAACGCTGAACAATATTATCAATGCATTAAACAAATCTTACTAAATATAATTCTATAATAATCAAAATAAGGTATTTAATGCATTAAATTGAAGCCAAATTTATGTCACCTGCTTGCCACTTATATTAAGAAATCATTACATTTTATTTCATATAAACTTTCAATAAATAAATATACAAAAATGGCATTCATTGCTTTAAATCCTCGTTTAATCCCCTTTTAAATGTCATATAACATTTAGTAGAAAAATAATTTAATGAAACTATCAAGACTAACATTATATTTCATCCCCATGACCAGACATTAAAATGTAAAGATCTTCCATTGTCCATTCAGTGCATGGTATCAATATCAAAAGTTCAAATGCTACAAACAAAACAAAATCCAATATTCTTTACTTGGTGGTTGCTGATCGACATCCAGTTTAACAAAAGCAGAGTCCTGAATTCTTTATCAAAAAGTGTAATCGTCTTTGTACTATACTACACCTAGACATTGGAGCAGCTTTCAATACTTGATACCACAAAAGAATTTGAGAATAAAAAAAAATGTAAAAAACTTTTCTTTTTTTTTCTCTCTACCGAGGGGATGATCCCGAGAGCAAAAAAATGCCAGCAACTCAGGAATGACGGAAAAAAAAATTTCCCTGGCATCTCTTTTCAGCATAAAACGGTTACGTAATTGGAAAAAGATTGCTTTTGAATACATGCGCATCGATCGAATGTTGTAAATTAAAAGAGCAGAGAAATATTTTATCTATAGTAAAAAAAAAAAAAAAAAAACGCATGCCTTTTAGTATCCTAGCAATACTGAAGTATTTTTGCTACCATGAACAAGTCTTAAATTAATTAGAAAGTTTAAAGAAATAAAAATGAGTGTCACAAAATGTATTGATTTAATTTAAAGAATCTTTTATCCCAGTAATTATTATTATTATTATTAATATTATTAGAATTAGAGGGGTAGAATTTAAAGTAAAAAAAATGTGATACTAAGGATGAAAAAAATTTGTTTTAGTATATTTTATAAAAGTTAAATCTATAAATGTAAATTGCTGTTAAAATCAAATGTTATCCATTTAGCCATAATACAAATTACATTTTTATTTCATAAAATAAAGTGACCATTCATTATTTATATTGTAGCAATTTTCTCACTGGAAGAGTTTTGGCATTTCATTCCCAGGAGATAGAAATGTATATATTTTGACAAGTATATAACAAGAACCCATCCCCCAAATTTGACAGACGACTGGCAGTATTGTGGATAATTATATTACATACAATTTGTATTTTGTACTCATGAGAACCACCTCTCATTCAAATCTGATAGCAGATATTCAGTATCATGTATGATGAGAAAATTAGTGAATTTATGTTCGACTTTCATAGGTCGAAACAATTACAGATTGAATATGGACTATACCATGAGTTGTTTTATCGGGATTGGTGATTGACCATGAGCTGAGAAATGTCTACTCTAATGAGAAGAGAGCAAGCTGACCCCTGCCCCTGCCAGGTTTTTTGAAAAAGCAAAGAGAGCGTTCTGCGACCAATTCACTAGAAGCTTTAATTTCTTTTTTTTTCTCTGAAATAGGCCTGAGTTTTCCCCTGTTTTTCAAAGCGAATCCCTTGTGGTTTCGTTTATCACGTCGTGTGATAATTAAGGTCTGCCGCACACCAGGCAATTAGATTCGACGTCGACTCGAGAACTCAGAAAATCTCCGACATTGGAGTGAACAGTTACATATTTGTGATTTAATCGTGTACTTGTGATCAAATTTTATTTCTAATTTTTCATTTTCTTTATAATAACCCTGAGTTCATTATTTGTAGATATTATATATATATATGTGTGTGTGTGTTTAGTGCTTGTTAATAAAAATTAATGTGTTCCCATGAACCAGAAAGGGCCTTCTTCTTGAAGATCTAATATAGGCCGGGATATTACAATATACATCTAAATTAAAATTAAATCATATTTATTAATTCTTATTTATTTACATCTAAATTAAAATTCTTCAGCCATAATTGTAGTATCTTTAAAAAAAAAAATCTAGAATTATTTTAAATTCTTCTAAAACTTAAGAAATAAAGTACATAGATTCCAAAAAATATTTGTTTTTCTTTTCTAAAGAAATAATTAATAACTGCGATTTCACAATCTACCTAGAATATGAGATGTAAATTATCTTGCTTTTTCTATCCTTTTAATTTAAATATTTTATTTTTAATCTAAATCCTTATCTATTTTAATTATTACAAATCCATGAAATTTCTGCTTTACATATTTTAGTGAAATTTCTAATAACAATATCTCTATTATATAATATATATATATATATATATATATACTACGACATTTCAATAAACAAGTCCTCTATTATATATATATATATATAACAGAGGACTTGTTTATTTAAATGCTGTAGTTTCCTTACTTCTGAAATCTTTTTTAAACTTACGTGAAATAACAATTTATTTAACATAATAAAGTTATTTCGCCAAACCACCAAAGTCACCTAGTTAAAAATACATTTAATTTTTCAATATATACTAAATGATGTTAAATAGCAAGTTCAATTGCTTTATTAGATGCTTCTTTATTAGATCACTGCTTCTGTAAGTGAATTAGTGAGCAGGATTTATTCACTTCACTTTCATGTATTTTTCATTCACATCTTCGAAGCGCATGCTTTAATTTTTAAGCTGCTCCACTTAATGTTGTAAACCCACTGTTCTCAATTTTGTTTCTAACTAACATATTTCTTAGACCTCCAAGAATCGCATAATATTCAAGCATTTAACTATTTAAATTGATAAAGAAAATGTTGAATTATAAACTATTTCTTAGTTTGTTCCAACTTTATCAAGTTCTTCGTTCGAAATTCTTTTTCATTAATTATTTTCTGAATACTTTTATTTGTTTTTCGCAAGCTCTGATTTTGATCAAAATAACTACTACATTAATCCCAAAATGAAATTAAGTGTTTTTTAAATAACTACTAACTTCTTCAATTTTGCGATCTTTATTTCTATTGGTTGAATTTGTAATAATTTATTCATAGCTTATTTATTTTGATTTTTTAAATTATTTTTTTTTAATTTTTTAAAAATTATCTTTAATTTTTTAAAAATTAAATAATTTTAAAAAGCTTAATGAAAATTATCATTAATCATTAAACTTTTAAAATTATTATTAAGCTGATGCAAGAAATTTCATAGGTTTCTCATTTGTATGAGTAAGTTATCAAAATTCTCTTCCTTAAAGAACTTATGATTGAAAATTACATGCTCCTGTTTACTGATTGCATGAAATTTGCTTTCTTAAATATTTGAAGGCTGATTTACTCTTGCCCATGGTTTTCACAAAATTTCTCATTAAATGAACATACTAGTTTTGGAATTTTAGGAAAAAAAAAGACTGTTTCAATATTACCTCGTACTTTATCCTCAGCACACCCCATAAATACCAATATTTAACAATAAATATACGATCTTGGGTTGAATATGGCTCTCTAGAAGGCATTTTCAAAATGGCTTGTAAAAAAAAAAAACAAAAAACGGAAGAAAACAAAAACATTTTATGCACTCTCTCCATGCACACATTCACCATCTAATACACTCTGAGAAGTTATTTCAGTTGAAAGCTATTACTTAAAAGTCATCCTGTATATTTTAATGTATTTCTTTTCATAAGCGTTATTATATAATTTACAAATTAAAATTAAGTTAAAGTACATACATATTTACATATTCCTATATATAATTTTTCGCATATATTTCAAGAAAACTGTAGGAAACGTCTACCTCCATATATCTTAAACCTGGGCCAATTGCCAAAGTTTGTAATAATTTAAGTAATAATTTTAAACAATGAAATTTACATATTTTTAGTTTAAAAGATATATATTCCTCATATATAATCATTTGTAAAAATTACATTTTATATTTGCATTTAAAATTATATTTTTCAACTACATTTTACTATTTATTTGCATAAATAAAGTTAATTTAAGTATAAAATAGTAATAAATGCCTCGAAAAGAAAGCTATAAAGCTTTAAAGCCATCAAATTTAAAGTCTGCGTTCTCTGGAAAAGCCCTTAAACAATCAAAAGCTGTTTTTTGCTGGAAATCACAGCGTTCTGCACCGCTGTGAATCAATCGTTGGGAATGAAAAGTAACTCGACATCGCTTGTAATGGCATTCAAAACCTATAATCCCTACGGATTTAGAAGAATGTGGCATTTATGCCTTTTTGACAACGGTTTTGATGCGAAATTCGTGTGATTTGTCAATTCATGACATAAAACCTTTGCGTCAAATCTTTTCTTCCCCTCCTGTTGGAAGTTGGAAGAGATAAGAAACTGTCACAACTGTAGAATAGCATGCAAATCAAATAAATGGGCTAAAAATTTACAAAAACTGCTTTGTTTAGGTTGATAAACACGTGTCGGATGGGATTGAGATACTCAAGGTACAGTGTTATCACAGAAGGGTTGTCTAGCTCATGCTTCTATTTTATTTCTCTTCCCCATCAAAAATATATGCAATTCTTTCTATATTCTATCAAAATATGTATGCATGTGCTTTTTGTGATTTACGGAGTGCCTTAGAAAACGTATTTTATTTGTGTTAACAAATTTCTCCACTAAATTATATACTGAACCTATAAACCACTGCTCTTACCTTACAACGAAAGATATTAAGGGGATACAACAACAAAAATCATTTCTTGAAGTGAATGCTATTTAATGTAATACTATTAATCGATAAGAAAATTGTAATATAATTATAATGAAATTGAATGTAATTAAGGAAATTTTACAAAAAAAAAAAAAAAAAAAAAAAAAACTATGGATAATAATAAAAAAAAAAAATAATTTTGATTATTTCACAAAGATACTTTTCTCAATTTTTGATATTTTAGTTCCAGTTTTTGTTTATTATAAAGCATCTGTGTTTTTTTTAAGGATGGACTTTTTGTATGGCTTCAGTAATTCATAGTAGAAAAATTAAGAGCTAAAAATTTAAGATAATTTATGAATTCTGAAATTACTGTAAGAATTCATAAATTAAAGAATTTTAACTTTCTGTAAAAAATATATTCATCTTTCAAAAGTCTCATTCTTAGTTTTATACATTAAATATTTACAAATATATCAAAAAATTTTCAAAAATATTTCAAAAATTTGGATTATTGGTTAAAAAGCCTTAATATTTAAATTATGACACTGTACGTAAAAATGTAAAGCTAAGTTTGTATTAAATAAATAACTATATAAAAATAAAATATGTTTCATATAAAAATTATAATATGTTTCATATTTTTTTTTTATTTTTACTTTAACTAATTCTTACAGTAAAAAATCAGTTTTTTGTGAAAAATAATTAATATATATTTTTATGGGATCAAAATTAAAAGCTGTATACATCGAGCGAAAAATTATTTGTTATATAACTTTATGCATAAAATATACAAACGTATCCAACATTATAAACAAGAATATTATTAGTTTACTTGCATGTAATAAAATTTAATTTGCATAATTAATTTTGTTTGAATTTAATTTGCTTATTTTTATTCATTTAATTAATTTGTTTTAAAATAAATTAATAAAAATTATGAAAAAAATAATCCTATTCCCAGCTTTTAAGAAAAGCAATTTATGCCATAAGTTGGAATTAAATTTCAAAATTAATTATTACTCAAGTTTAAAAATCACTAGCACATATTAACTTGCATGTTTTTCAACGAGGAATCCATTAATTTGGAATAGAAATTCAAAACTGAGAATCAGACGATTCATTTTTTTCCATTATTTGCATTATGTCAATGCTTGGCATTCATTTGTAGATATCTTTTTATTATTTAATTTAAATAAATGTATGTGTATATCTGTTTTGCAATCAATTTTCGTGAAGTGCTTTTTAACCAATATTCTGGCAGTAAATTCATTTAAATACAAAAAAATACAGTTTCAAATGAATATAAAATACTTTCTTATGAAAAAAAAAAAAAGGAATATCGCCTTTTTTTAATTTATAGTTTCGATAGTTATTATTAATGCATTGTTTTTCTTTTTTTTTTTTTATTTCACACTTTTATATTTATCCAGAAAGAATATTAATATTAAGAATTATCCAGAATAAAGTTTGAAATGAATGTAAATTACTTTCCTTAAAATTAGAAAAAAAAAAATTATACTCCTTTTTTCCCTTCTATATTTGATAATTATTATTTAGGTATTTTTTTTTTCTATTTTATTTCACATTTATCCTGAAAAGTATACTTTTAAATGAATGTAAAATACTTTCATATGAAAAATAAAATTATCGATCTTTTTACATCCTATTTTTGATAATTATTATTTAAGTATTTTTTCTATTTTATTTCACATTTTTACATTTATCCTGAAAAGTATAGTTTGAAATGAATGTAAAATACTTTCTTACGAAAAAAAGTTATCGCCCTTTTTTCCCCTTCTATTTTTGATAATTATTGTTTAGGTATTTATGTTTTCTTTTTTATTTCACATTTTTCACTTATTCAGAAAAATACACTTTGAAATGAATATAAATTACTATCTTATGAAAAAAAAATTATACTCCTTTTTTTTCCCCTTCTATATTTGATAATTATTATTTAGGTATTTTTTTCTATTTTATTTCACATTTATCCTGAAAAGTATACTTTTAAATGAAAGTAAAATACTTTCATATGAAAAATAAAATTATCGATCTTTTTTTTACATCTATTTTTGATAATTATTATTTAGGTATTTTTTTCTATTTTATTTCACATTTTTACATTTATCCTGAAAAGTATAGTTTGAAATGAATGTAAAATACTTTCTTACGAAAAAAAATTATCGCCCTTTTTTCCCCTTCTATTTTTGATAATTATTGTTTAGTTTTATGAAAAAAAAAAAAAGCAATATCGCCTTTCAATTTGCTTATTTAATTTATATTAATGTTTTCTTTTTTATTTCACATTTTTTCACTTATCCAGAAAAATACACTTTGAAATGAATATAAATTATTATGAAAAAAAATTATACTCCTTTTTTCCCCTTCTATTTTTGATAATTATTATTTAGGTATTTTTTTTCTATTTTATTTCACATTTATCCTGAAAAAATACTTTGAAATGAATGCAAAATATTTTCTTATGAAAAAAAAAATTATCTTCCTTTTTTACATCCTATTTTTGATCATTATAATTTAGGTATTTTTTTTCTATTTTATTTCACATTTTTACATTTATCCAGAAAAATACACTTTAAAATGAATATAAAATACTTTCTTATGAAAAAAAATTGCTCTTTTTACTTTATATTTCGGATTGTTAATATTTCTGTATTTTTTTTTTTTTTTATACACGTTTTAGTTAAGTCTGTTTATAATTATTTTATAAAATTTTAAATGATAGATTAGTGAGAGTAGCAAATATATCTTAAACTCTTGGTGCCTTTTGATGAAAAATTTTTCAATCTAGCTATTAAACAGTAAATAAAAGGAGAAATACATTTATTTCACATGTGAAGACGGGAATTTCAAAATACCATAAAGCTTAAAGTTAACAAAGATGTTGTTGTCAAAATAATCAAATTTATTTTTGTTTATTTCTCTCCATTTCATTTTAGTGCCTTAGATATACTTTTCCTGTTTATTTTATTATTTTTTCACCACTGTAAGTCTAAGAAATAATAAATTCGTAAATTAATTGATTTTAAAATGTAAGTCAAAGTGTAGATCACATTTTGTTAATGAAAATTCAACAAGAGATGTAATGCATTCTATCTTAATTAGAAGGAAGGAGCTTAAAAATATACTTTTTAATGTTTGAAAGTTGAATAATGAAAGTTTTAATATTGAAAGTTGGGGAATGCTTTCAGAAATTTAAACGAATTAAATATATTCTGGTTCGATTGTAGATTTAAACATACTAAATTAGTCAAAAAGAATGTAAATTTTCCGATTTTAGTGACATCATTAATTTCAGATTTTTTCCAGCAAATGCTGAAAAGTTGGAAGAAGAGAACAAAGCTTTAGGTTAATCAATTAATGTCTTTCGGTTTTCATTTTGATGTCTAAATATAAAAAATGGCCGAAAATGAACTTGAATTTTCAAATTTTAGTCATTTTTAAATTTATGATTTCTTTCTTCTCGCGAAGGCCGAAAAGTTGGGAAAACATAAATGAAACATAAATACAAAACTTAAGAGTATTAAATAAGCATATTCCTGCTAGAATTTAAGTCTTAAATGGACAATAGCTGAAACCTCTTTGCATTAAAAGATTGCAAAAAGTGAAATATAGGCTGTTTAGGGAATTTTAATAAGTTCAGCTTTATGTTTTAGTAGAACAGGATTTTTTGTTTGATGTTGTTGCAAAATAGCGCATGTAAAAGTATTTATAAGACTTTTAATATTGTGTTGAACCTGTACAGTACTTAAAAAAGACATAATGGAGGAATGCCGTTATCCTCGGAAATTTTGAAGAAATTGAAGATAACAAGATGCAATAGAGATGATGTTCTATTTTGGGGATCTTACAGAATTGAAAACTCTTTTTCTACCGACACACAAAGATATTATGAAACCATTTTTGTTGATGAGAAATTAAGTTGTCGCCCTAAGTCGCCTAATTGCACCTGCTCTAAGGTACAAAAAGGTTCGTTCCCCGGAATTTTCATAAATTATTGCTAATTGAATTTTGGATTATGAAAAATAATTTGCGTACGTAAACAATAGTTTTTAACATTAATGACTTTCATTTAGAATTTTAAAGATGTATATTAATATACCAAGTCTGAATGTTATTTAATCATTGTTTATACTAAGAATGACTTTATGATGACGAAGAGATTAATTTTAAACAATGTAATTATTTCAAACCACTCTGCAATTTTGCAACTTTTCTTTCTTTATACTTTAATTAGTAATTTCTCTTGAATTGCACAACTCTGCAATTAAAGAGAAATTGCTAATTAAAGTATAAGTAAAAATTGCTTCACATCAGTAAGTGGGATGCGTTGGTAGGAAATGCGGACAAGGAGTAGATAGGCATACTAGGAGGTGCGTGCATTAGCCAATGGTGAGGGGAAAACAAATAAATAATAAGCTTTCATAGAAAGGGGGAGGAGGCTGAACTCTGACCAGTACAGCGGTTACAGATATCTGATTAACACAGATAATTCTGCAGAAAATATGCAAAGAAGATTTGCAAGAATGTACATATATATAGGTGTAGAGGAAAGAGAAATGGAAAATTAAATTGGTACCTTAAGCATTGTATCCTTTATTTCTTTTATATTTATAACACTTCATTACAAAAAAGTAATATAAAAAAAAAAATTAAAGTCAATTCCTATTTATTTTCACTATATTGCAGAAAGTCCTTTATAAATAACTTTCATGCAATATTTTAAGTTTATCTGGCTCCATCTATAGGTAGATATATGCAACTTAAATCTAAAAAAAAAAAATTAATTAATTAATTTAATTTAATTACAGAATTAATATTTGAAAAAACTGTATTATCAAATCAAAACAAATATCATCAATATACATCAGATGTCATTCACTACAAGTTCAAAAAAATGTATTTGAACTTGAGTGGATGAATAAAAAGTATTTTATTGATGATTGAAAATTTGAACAAGATATATATATAGGGAGAGTGTGAGCTAATAGAAGGAATTGAAAAAAATTAAAATGATAATTTAATTTGAAGCTTGGCATTGCTATTCAACAATAACTTTAATAGTTGAAACAGATTTTGCAATAGGCAAGTATGAAATAAATTCTAAATTTTCATTCATCCAATATTTCCAATTCTCTATTTGTTGATTTTTATGACTGAGAAATTTTGACCCATATTGACGGTTATACCTTCAATTTTTTTTATTGATACTGGTAGGTCTGTAAGTTTAGTACGTGAAAATGTTGATCAGATTATTTTATGACCATTGGTGAACACTGCCAATAAAAAACTAGCTGCTTTTGGTAAGAGTTACATTAAACCCCTTTGCTCCTTTAAAGCCATGATTGGAATCGAAAAGGCAGTTTTTCTGATAGATATATGAATCACTGATAATTTGTATACGAATAATTGGAAATGATATTAAAACAGGACGAATTTAAAATAAGTGATAAGAAGATAAATAATACTATCAAAACCAGAACTTTATTAATTTAATTAATGTTTCTACCAATCTTGGACTCTCAATGCGAATTGGATTAATGTTTCTAGCATGTTTGCGTGTCATATGGGAGAAAACCTGGGAAACTCTATCAGGCAACATGACTTTCGTTGCAAGGTGGCTACTCCACACATATTGTCATTCGCCATCTAGTATCCTCGTTTCTAAAAGCAGTGACTACAACAATGTTGTCAGTATGTTCGAACCTAGTCCGACATGCACGCAAGTTGCGCACTTTGCAATTAAGCCACGAATCGGGCTATTGAATATAATTGAATTTTGAATTATTTAATAACTTAGAAATTTGTTATATTTATGCTTTATCTGTAAAGATAATTTCATTTTCGAGAATGTCTCTTTCATCTTGTCATTATTATTTGCACTTACATAATCTCAACCTAGTCATGGCTCAGTGACAACGTGCGTCGCTGGTGAGCATTAGGATTGAGGCTGTTTTGTTGTAAACATTGTTTAAAAACAAGTGGAAAATCTATGGCGTTTGTTATGTTCAGCATTTTGCATTGTTAGTCAAATTAACTGGTGGGAGTTCTGCGGGTTTTTCTCCTATACGATATACATGCGAGGTGGTTCCCTCTAATAGTCCTCAAGGAAGGTATGCTATCCTTCTTCAGAGAGTACTTATATTTTCACTTTTTCCGATTTTTCATGTACTTTTTTTCCTTAAAGACGCCTAATTCTGCGATATAGAAAAAAATTTAGTATATATATACACTCATGTCCATAAAATAAGGATAATT